>CCAG010010900.1:0-42127 GCA_001077435.1 Glossina morsitans morsitans | reverse complement strand
GAGATTTAATTATAAGTTTTATAATAAATGTCTGTTTTTTTTATTTATTTATTTTTTTGTTTTTTTTTTTTAAGAGGAGTTTATGTAAATTTATATTTGTTTAGCTCACATAAAGGGCCCAATATTTAGGCCAACTGTTTAATTCTGAGTTGATCTTAGGGATCACAATGAAACGAGTATGTAACGAGAGTGTAAGTTTTTAAAGCAACTTATACGCGCACACATAGTTAAAAAAAAAAAAAAAAAAAAAACGGAGAGAAAGAAAAAAATAAATGTTTATAATAACGGAGTAAAAGGACTCGAGTCAAATAAATGAAATATATATGTAAACGAAAAAAAAAAAAAAAAAAAAAAATTCATAACATATGTTGTCGTTTGGTTTGGAAGGATCCTTTAAAATGTAGGCGCATGCCGTCATCTGGTGCTACTTTGACTTAAAAATTTTGGTTTCCTTGTCAGTAGTTTTGTTGAAACAAAAAGAAGCGTTGTATTTTTTCTTTCCTGTACTTCATCTTTCGTTCTTTTTGTATTTCCTTATCTGTCCCTAACAATTTGTTTATATAGCAACCTGACTGACATATAGTGTTGATGTTGTTTTATTTTTATATAACTATATATATAAAATATAAATGAATTCATGCACTTACATATATCTATACATATATATATATATATATATATATATATATATAAACATCATCTCATACCTATGTACAAAAGGTACAAGTCTTATTACTAACCTTTCATTCTTAAGCACGAGTTTATATCCTCAGGGAAGTACGTATATAAAGTTTATACACGAATATATAACGAAAATAAGCATTAAAAGAAAAAATATATATATATATATTTTGTATATATATATATGTAAAATAAAATTTGAATGTGTATTAGATCAGGCATGTAAATAATCCCTAGGTGTTTGTATTGGTAAACAAAGCCAACACAACGATGAAAGAGTTAAATCCTGCTTCCTTCCAATCCAGCACCAGCAAAGAACTCTGAGGATATAAATAACAGCCGGTGGTTTAATGGAAGCACGTGTTTCGTATTGGTTGTGCTATGTGTCACATATCGGTAACATTTGTTGGATATGTAGAAGATATCAGTGATTCGAATCATTAATACAACGTTATTGGTAGGAGGGAACGGGATTCTTTTTTGATAAATCTGGTATGCACGCATGTGCGCGGTAGGCGAATGTCACTTGTTGAATAAAACAAAGAACATATTTTGCTCTGATACATACATTCATGTACCCATATATGTATTCGCGTTTGTAAAGGGGAGTTGTACTTACACCCATCACCGAAGGATGAGGCGTACATTCATCTTGTCAAAAAGCGTTCGCAACATGCAGAAAGAAGGTTCAGAGACCTTACAAAGTGTATATATTCTTGATCAGTATCAAATTCTGGATCGATTCAAGTATCTCCGTCTGTCCGCCTGTGCAATGTACGTTATAAACTTTCTTATGGGCCCAAAATTCAGGCTATGGACTCCAAATTTGGCAAAAACATTAGAAGGTCTTGCACGCAGGTTGATTTTGGAGAAAAGTCAAATCGTCAAAACATTACGTGTACAGTACTACGTAAACTGAGAACACCTCTGTTCTACAAAAAGAATAAAAAATTGGTTTCTTGCTCATTGTTCATAAAGGACAGCAAAAATTTGAAGATATATTCAAAAGTAAATTTGAAGGTATATTCTATAGGCGATCCTGGCGTACCTGTACAATGGGAAATGGGAAAATTTGGCCAAGCCTACCCAATGTTATAATGTGTAGTAAATGCATTTTTTTTCAAAACCTCTATACATTTTTTCAAAACCTCTACACATGAAATCTACAAATTCTGGCTCAATTCGTCGGTCCATCTGTTAATCTGTACACTTGTCCACCTAACCAACTGTATAGTATTTGTGACACACATTCTCCCGTTGGCAAATGTGAAGATAAGTCAATGAACGCGCCTATAAGGCCCAAACGTCTATACACGCAGAACTGTCTTTTGCTTGTTGCTCATAAAGGAGAACAAACACAAGATGTTTTTCCATAAAATTTTCATAAAATTATTCCACAAAAGTGGGAAAAATTAAAACACGCCCAATATTATAGAGCATGCAAATTTATATTTGTGCTTTTTTTCATCTTGCATAAGATAAGGGTGACGGGTATAAAAGATTCGGTCACAACCGAATATTCTATTCTTACTGTTTTATGTAGAGTTTGGCCACAAGATTTGCTTAATTTAGCAGAATCTCTATTAGAACTAAGCTATAGATACGTATGACTAAATAAAGAACAGAAAGAAAAGAAATGTATTTGCCATATTTCCAGGCTATTGGCTGGCTATAATAGTTGGTGTTGTCTTTAAACGAAATATGAATTCTCGTCTCATATTGGCAAAGAATTGAAGGAATCAGCTAAACTTCGACAACATATAAAACATATCGAACATCAGTAAATCACTAAATCGGTACATATGAAATAATTTGTCGATTCTCAAGCAAAATTTTAGGAAGGATAGGCAACCAACCGAGATTGAATAAGTTTTGCTGAGTTGTTAACAAGACTGACTTTTTAACCCATGTAAATGCACTACCAACAACACTTTATCTTCATCCTTGTTATTAGTACACCCAATTCTCTTTTTACACGATTTTTTTTACACGAATTTGATTTAACAAAACTTCAAAAGAAAAAAATTTCTTTTTTTACACGAATTATTTTGTTTTAACACGATTTTATATTTATGAATTTCAGATATAATTCCCTTTTTCGAAAGTAGAAGTTATTTTTTATAAAATATTTAATGAATTAAAATGTGTAAGCACGAAATAAATTAAGTGAACTCTAACAAGAATTTTTTAATATTGTTTACACCTAATTCTCTTTTTACACGTATTATTTGGGAACATATCTATCGTGTAAAAAGAGAATTACGTGTATGTACACGATTGACAAGAGTTGCGTGGCAGTTGTCTCGAAGAAAATCGACTTTGTTTGCATTTGAAACTTTTTGATGGATAAGTTTCCATCCGTAGTTCCGATTGTCACGTTGAAGCGCCCATAACTATCAAATATTTGAAGTAGTAAGCATCCAAGGTTTGCTACAACTGAGATTAATTTTCTTAATTGTTTTGTCCATGTACGCGTTGCAATTGCTACGAGCAAGTAACGAAATCATTTTCACAAAAACATAATTAAGGGATTAGTGAAAAATTTGTTCACACATTATACAACTGAAATGTGCGCGGTAAACGTATGTTATTGTCTTCTAAGGACACTGTGGTTTTGCAAAAATAACAAAAATCTGAAGTAAGATTAATTAGGTGCGAGGAGTAAAAAATATTGCAAAAAATTGAAAAATAAAAAAAAAAACATAAAAACAAAATAAAACATTTTGTATTGTTCGCAGAGCAACCGACAAAATGATTAAGAATTACAATTAAAATAACATAGATAGGCACCGGGTATCACATGAAAAGTACATTTTAATCGAGATTTCCGGATTTCAAAGAGCTCTTCTTTTCAAACTATTGTTATAATTTTGTATTGTTTACTATATAAATAATTACGAGTTTTTATCGTTTACTATAATACCTTATGTATGCTTCAAGCCACGATGCCTAGAGTTAGAGAAAGAAAGCTACGATTTGAATTAAATGAAAAGAGAATTTCATACCAGACACCATCCGCGGGCGGTGCAGGAGGATTTTCGTAATCAAATGGACATTGATAAGAGAATGATTCTGAACCGATCTTAGCTTGTCTGTCCATCTGATGTTCGTCCACATATTTTTGTGTCTAATATGCGGATTGCAGTCTTGGAGATGTTCTAATGAAATTTCGTACAACAACATATTTCAGCCTAAGGTCGAAGGCAAAATGGTTCGGTTCTTTCTCAACTATTTTTTCGACCGCTTCTCGTATAACGCCTTATTTTGAAAAGCCATTATATGAATTATAAAACTATATAAAGCTAAGTGGGACTTGTATACTTTTAACTTAATTAAATTTTAGGGTATGTAATATGACGGTGGATCATGGGTGACTGTGAAGTTTTTATTTGCCTGTATTTGCTTTGAGTCAAGTCTTTGGCAAACATCTCCTTGTGCATGAAAATTACTGAGCATTTGATTCGCTGTAGATGTGACAGCAAAGCAATCGCTATTACTTTCGATATCTGGACGGGCTTATGATGTGCTTGTAGCAAATTTAGGATAAGTCCGCCGTAAGCGTGAATTACAGATCACATACTTTTCCGCATTTAAGCTTCAGTTGATTTTGTTGTTTATTTCTTTCTACCAATCAATTTTATGAATACCTGGTAAAGTTTGCATGTTGTAGTGACGAACTCAAATTTGATCTATGACCGCAAACTAAACTTATGCATGCCAAATATGAAGCTGCATTTTCGCGACCTTGGAAATTCTAATAATAGGCAACAGCCGAACAGGGGGACTAACAAGAAAACGAACGAAAGGACACACAGTCGAGTCCTGTGGCAGTTGGACCAGATTCAATAAATTTCAAATTATGTCTAAAATAAGCGGAGCACATTTAAGGTTGGAATTCTTGCAATGGTAATTACTACACCATTCCAGCAACTGAAGAACAAAGAAAGAGCCACGTACTCGTTAAAGGCCTTTTGAATTGCTGGTGAATTTTTTGTTTCGGATTTATTAAACTTTGCGTCTTTTGCACTGCAGTGTACATTAAGTTTGCAGGGACGTATACTGTATCCAGAACGACTTTAAACAGATCCACTTGAAAAAATATTGATTGCAGCTTTTATTCTTCTGATGATATTTGGATATTTGGCTAATTTATTTTAACCCAAAGAACCCGAAGACACTACGACCACGTCCTATAAAACATAGTACGTAAGAAAACTCGTTGGAAAATCGTGCGCAATATTTAAATGGCGAACTTGTACGCTCGTGATGTCAAGTTTGAAACTTTTACCCCCAAGAAATAGTGATCTTGAAAACTCGAACATCGTCTATTCTTAAATTTTGTCTGCTTTAGTCAATATCTTTGAGATCAGAAAATTTCAACGCAAAGTTTCTATTATCCAAAGCAGCTGCAGATGTAGAAGAACTCTTGCCTTTTCTCTTCGATGAAAACATAAAGGGACAATTTTATTTCGTATGAGAGCATGCGCTTTTACGACAACGGCTTAAAGAATTCAAACCAAGCCGAACCAACCTTTAATTTATTAGGAAATTTTTCATCCCTCAAGTTTAATCACAAAATTTCTGTTAAATCATGGGTTCCTTCTATTATTTCGCCGTCGTTAAGATACTTTATACTTCATATGTACAAGTGGTCATATTTAGAAATCTCCAAAGGCGACACTAACAAGAAGTGACAAATTGGCTAATGGTGTTAAAGATCATTACAAATAACACTCCTGATTAAAGATCGATTGTATTTAGTGTTCACGTCACACACATTAAATGCATAAAAGGGAATCTGTTAAAATTTCTTTTGTTGCGGTTAAGGTTTTATACAAAGTTTGTTAATAAAGCTATAGTACAGTGAAAACTCTATTAACTAGTCATTTAAGTTTAAGATTTTAATTTATTTATTTATTTTTTTTTTTAAGTAAATAATTCTTGTTAGTTCGAAGTGATCTGAGTTGACCACGGAAGCTAGGACTTAGGTAGTAAAAGGTTATTTTTTAACTAAGACAAATCTATTTAAGAGAAGTTTGTCTGTAGTTCAGTAAGCGGCTATTGTTTGGATGACCCTTTTGTGTATGCGTAGATACGCAGAGCTTGAAAGTTTTCAATGACATGCAACTGCTCATGTAGCATCTGGGATCTACATACAACTAAACCGGCAGCATTCATTTTAAACTCGTGCATAAATTGCCGAAAAGTGAAGCAACAAAATCGCTAGTAGTTAAATATAAAAACATTTTTTTTTTTCTTTCTTGTTCAATATATTCATGTTGTGTTCTAAACTCTAATTGTCATCCGTTCGATTTCGGTTTTTTTCCCTTTTTTTGTTTTTTAGTTTTTTGGGGCGATACAACACAATGTGATTTTTTATTAGTACATACATATGTATGTATTTATGCAGCTTCCTCTTATACGCTGGCTGCTTAACAATACTGTTGCATCGACGAACAACCAAACAACAGCACCTGCATGCAGGTGGTAAATTTTCTTTATTTTCATATTTTTGTATACTTTATTATACGATTTTTCGACTTCTTGTCTTGTCGTTTGTTTATTGCATTGCCTTTATGCATTCATATGTATGTACAAAGTGTGTGCATATTGTGTGTATGACTCTCATCCTTTCCTCATTTGGTTAATTGACAAATTGACCAGTCACGCTTTTTTTTTTTCTGATCGTATGTTTTCGTTCTCTGTCTGCGGTATATTGTAAAAGGATTTTGCTAACAAGGTATTATCCAACAAAACGACAATAATGTTTAAAAGAGGAGATAATCACCAGTGTGGGAAATTATAAAAAGCTATATATATATATATATATAGCTTTTATATATGTATGTATGTATATATGTATGCATATATATATATCTTTTATATATGTATATACTTCCCTGTAAGAAATGTTCATATAAGACGAATTCGTATAACACGGCGCAACAATTATGATCGTGTCCTTATAATATGGCAAAAGAAAAAAAACATTTATTCTTCAACGACCATATAAATTGATATCATGTAGTGTCCTAAGCCTGGCTATTAAAGAAGTCATTTGTAAATATCACCCTTTGGAGTGTGAACGGTCCATGTGATGGTGTAATTTAATTGACGCATACAACACGGAATGAATGACCTTGTTATAGGAGTGTCTACTGTATATTTACTATATATTCTACATATAAATATACATATATGCAGTAACACAGCCGAAATCATGAATATTTTTTGGTATAAAATTTATAAATAGTTTTTGCTGAATGACTTTCAGTTAATATTGTCTCGTATTATTTCTTATGAACTTCCTTATCCCTTCTTATATCGAACTGTTTATAATAAAATCTGGACGTCATAGAGATGCTGCCTATTTTGTAAGCTTGATTTTGACTCGACTTTAGATAACATCCGCACGTTATTCTATGCATTGAATTACAACTGGGATACACCCTCCACTTATTGCGCTGTAAACAGAAAGCGAGTAGAAAAAGCAAACGGCTTATTAAGGTTTAATAAACGATATAAATAGTAGGTGCCTGCATATATTCTGATCAACGACATCTATTGAAGAAAATGATAAAGTAATGCGAGCTATCAATGTACACAACTGTTAAATTCGATGGTTTCGGCCTTTCTCTGCACAAAATAACGGTTTTCCATTTAGTCATGGAGGAGCAAAATAGTTAAGAGACCATGAATTGCAAGATTTATTGGACGAAAACCCAGATCAAACTCACAGCTTAGCAGTTGATGAATCAGAATGAATGAATTCTAGACGTTTCCATGCGATTGGAAAGATCCAAGAGAACGGAAAATGGCATAAGAATTGACTGAAAGTGTCATATCGAACCGTTTCAACATTGCAGCTTCATTCCTTGCCAGGTAAAAAGAGGCGAGTTTTCTTTGGCATATTGGAACTAAGGATGAAAAGTGAGTTAGCCACCATGGGCGCCATCCACATGAATATCGAAGAGGATTATTTATGGCCATGAAGTTTTGCTGTGCAAGATGTAGCTACGATATAACTACGAGCTACGATGTCTATCAACGTCACTTGAACAAATTGAACGATGAATTTAGACGTAAAGTTATCCTCCGCGCGGTCACACGTTGCAAGAGTTCTCAAGGATACACTGTTGCAGCTCGAGTAGAAAATTCTGCCGCGCCCAGCTTTCTCACCAGACATAGTGCCTTCTGATTACCACTAGTTCATGGCTTTGCTGACACGCGGTTTCGATATGCTAGAGAAGTGCCAACATGGGTTGATGTTGCGATCGCTGCCATACCGTTCTTTCGGTACGATATCGCCACGTCGCCAGAAAGATGGGAAAAAGTTGTAAAAAATGATGGGAAATATATAGATTAATATCGCTACAATGCGAAATATAATACCAATTTTTCGCAACAAAAGTCTTTTGCAAGTGAAAATATGATCGAAATACATTCAAGCACCCAATAGATCGACAACGTAATACATCTGGGTAGCTTAACAAAGCAAGTTTAAAATTATGGCTGTAATCGCTAAAAAACTGGAATATTCCAAAAAAGGAGGATACAAATTGAAAGTCGGTTCACGCGAATGCCACGTCCATTCTACGTTACTATCGTGCTATCAGCGAAATTTCATCGCGCAATTTCGTGTGCAGCTTCAAAACTGTATATGTAGACGTGTGTGACAGATGTCACCGGATTTACAGAGGTTAAGTAAAACGGTTTAACAATCGACCTTCAGTAAGTGCGAAAATCTCCACCATTCAGGGACCCTATTATTCCTGAAGTGCCAGAATAAGACAGTGGGTAAGAACTATTTCCTCCTCCATGGACAAGGCGATACCCATTTTACATTAATATTTAGTGCCACAGAAACCGCGAAATGTTACGAATTAGCCAGCAAAAGTCTTTGTGGCAAGAGAGGTCGAGCAATGAAGGGATTGCTTTACATAAACTGCCGCGATTCCATTTTACTGCTAAAAAATGTGAAAAGTGTTCGCTTATGTACCTGAAGGCTTGCTTTCATTCTTTAAAGCAACAACGAATATATTACCAAATGTTGCGAATGTAGTCCATTATTACTGAAGACAACCTTATAGTACTCCTTGAATGATTTGCCATTACACAATCTGATTATCTTCCTTTGTCTAGCCATTTGACTAAGAGAAGTTTGAAAAGCTTTTAAACTACAGATGTGACAGGGGGTTAACGTAGGTACCTGCCGTGGAGGCTTAAGACTACGGTGCCCGATGGCACACGGAGTGAGAATGCGTCACTCACGCCCCGCTGGGAGCAGGGAGGCTCCCAAGCAGTTCCAGATCAAGGACATGTTTATGGCATGCCCTTCCCTCTGACGGGGGCGAGGCCTAACACCTGAAATATTTAACTTTTAAACTACACTGATAATCCCTTTATTCCTCCGTCTATTACTGGGTCCATTTTCACGAAATTAAAGTTCTCGACACTATCTGCATTGAACAGATCGCTGAAAGGATCCTATTTGTTAAAACGTTAATGAAAGAAGATATCATTTACTTAAGTGGCTTTAAGTAAGTGGTAATGATTTTAAAACCTTGGAAGTAAAAAAAAAAAACCTGTAATTCTCACAATAATCGTGTAAATCACCTGGAAAATCACAGGCAAGCGTTAGGCATTTAGTCCTTGAAAGCGAAAAGTTACACAAAAAAAAAAGAAGAAAAAAAACAAATATGAGAAGAGTGCCAATGTTTCGCACGTTAATATTTAATTACTTGAATAATTGCAAGCAACAGATTAAATTCTCAGGAGCAACATAAAGAAATCAAGTTACGAATAAAGCGAAAATAAAATACAATAAAAAAAAAAGAAGAGATATGTATACAACTCCAAAAAAAGTGAAGCAGAATTTAAGAAAAAAAAAAGAAGAAAATTCAAAACGGTTGAGTGTGCAGGTGAAATGAAACGAGACATACACACAGTCACACACAGGCGCATGCACATAAATTGTCGTGTATAGAGTATATATACTTTGCTTATAAGGAAAAAAAGTTGATGTTGAAAACCACCCTGGTAGACGAATGCAAAGTTTAGCATTTAAGCCAGAGATTTTTAAGATTTTAAAGGGACATTTATTTCACTTCACCTGATTATTTTATTGACTAGCTGATCGACGATCGCCAATAAATAAATGCATTGTGTGTATCTTGCATAAGTGTGTGTGTGTGTGTGTGTGTATGGGTACAATTGTGTCTCTGTGTATGCTTTCAATATTCAGAGTGAGTTTAATCAAATTTTCACACGAAATCCTGATAAATGTCTAGAACGGATCACAACAATGACGAGACTGTAAGTCATCAACCTGCAGATCTCTATGTGTTTGTGTGTGTGTGTGTGTGTGTGTGCGATTCTTTTTAGGCCCGAACGAAGCACAGTTACGCAGTCAACTTATACAAAAAAAAAAGATTTTAATGCTAAGAAATAAGAAGAATTTAAACTGTAGCTGAAAACAATTTGCCAAACAGTTAACTCTCTTGGCTTCAAGTTGCCTTCAAAAAAGTATACGTATATGTAAGAGCATACGAAAGGAAAGAACCAAAGCGAAACAAACACAAAATCCCTGCAACAACAGTGATTAAATGGCGGTGCCCAATTACAAGGAGCTAATGAGCTGGAAAACTATATCAAATGACCCAAGAAGCATAACAACGCAACAACGGCAGCAACAACAACTACAAGCAAAGACAAAATACTCCTTAAAATATAAAGCAAACAAAAAAAAAAAAAAAATCACGAACTTGACTTTCATATTTGCAAAAGCAAAAGGCAGCAGCAGCAGCAGCAGCAGCAGCAGTAACAACAAATATTCATAAGTGCAAAAAAGATTGATCAAAAGGTCTTTTTGTTTTTGTTTTTTGTATTTTTTTTTTTGTTTTCTGGTCTTAGTCGATTGCAGTTGATTTAACGTGACAAAGCGATGGCTTGCGTGTGGCAATTTCAGTTAACCAAAAAATCTCCTTTTATTCTTTCTTATTACGGCTTGTCTGCTTTCCTGCCTTTTAAGCTTGTTAGGGTGATAATTTGATGCCTCGGCCTAAAAATTAAAGAAAAAACTTGTCAAAAACAGATCATCAGCCAACACACAAATCAATAGAGATTTTTGGAAATATTTATTGCTAGCGAAAGTTAAATATCACCTCAATACTCTACGGTAGGCAATGAAGGATAATAACGTATACATCAGACTCGATCAACCTTACTTAAGACAATCTGTTACACTTTTACTCAATTCTTTTCATTTTTTTTTTTTTTTTTTTTTTGTCTATGATGGTTGACTTAAATATTTAAGTACTTTTACTAAGCTGAAAATCACTTCCCTCCACTTTCTATCTTTCGTTGAGCCGCTATTTCTGACACATTTCAATTCACCGATATCAGCCCCTTTTTTGTTTACCCATCTATCTACAATTCTTTCTCATCATCACAATGCCTAAACGTGCAGAGGACATCCTCTGAATGATCTTAAAAAAAAAAGAAAGCAAAACGAAAAAACATTAAGCAAGCTATTGCTAGGTTAGCCTGCCGCCATTCTTATGTAACTATTTTTAGTTTACCCAGTGCCACATGCCACCGTTTTTCTAGTGATCTGCAAATAATATACATGGCTTCACAATTGTCCAAAAGCCACCTGCAAATCGTTTTATTGACTCTTTGAGGACAGCAGTAAACCCTAAAGTGAAATTAGAAAAACTAATCAAATGTATAGAAAAAGCACCAATCCCTTAACATTCTTATATGGGATCATTTAAGAAAACATCCTCTTCCACTTGGTTGATAGATTAAGGTGTCCATTCTTTCGGCCATCACCCCACCATCTTGAGCAACTTTATTTACTACTTTGCCAAATTTCTTCGTTTATTTTTAAAAGAAAAGTAACAGCATTTCTCCAATCAAACGGTTTTTCTTTCAACCTTGATTGTTTTCTGAGACTAAGGCGTGAGAGGTACTAAAACACACATACATTTACAGAATTAAAAATATTAATTATTGACACATCATTTGACTGTGTGTGATTTTAAGTTTTAAGGATTTCGTTACTGATCTCCAGGGTAAAGCAGTTACTTGTTGGAGTTTTACACATTATACATTATTAGGCATATAAATAAGTCATTACCGTTTTCTTTCTTTCTTTTAATAATCGCTAATGCTTAAAAAGCGCTAAAAGGATTTTTATTTAAAGAATCATAAATCACTGGGAATAAATGTTTTCCAACTTGCTAATAGAAGAAGAATGCTGTGCCCTTTTGAGACTTGAAAGTTACCATTTTTTGTTTGCGCGGTCATGAGAATGGAAGCTTTGCACAGCCCGACAATAAACAATCGGTTGAAGCGGTTGGTGAAGAGCGCTCGGATTACTTTGGGAATACGTCACATTCCAATGTAGTGCTATTGACATTTCGTCGACGGATTTTACAGAACGGAATCGGAGTGATTTCATTGCATGCGTCAAACTCTTAGCTCCTCTTCCCCATCTATTCCCGCCAAAGATATTAGCCTAAGGCTTAGTTTACATCCTCGTTATTTGTTTGAGTATTGCACATCGTCACATCAGCCATTCATTCATTGTCTATCACCTGTCGCAACGCAATAACAGCGATAAGAAGAGGAACTCTTTCCGTACTGCAAAGTATATACTAATCAGTAGTTAGAAGAATAACAAAGACACGGTTTTGTTCACAGTTTTGAAGGTTGATAACAATGCACCCAAAACGCCATATATACCGTTCTTGACATAAATGTTCTTAATTAACACGATCTCTTAGATAAACCGGTAAGGACTTAGTTAAATACTTGGTACGCAACGTTGCCCGTTCACCAATCCGTCCGTCCAATTATGAATAATTAAGAAAGAGAGTTCAAAGCAGTTCAAAGTTGAGAGCCTTCCCAGGTGCCAGATTTGAAAATGAGCTAAATCTACTTGTATGAGCTGAAGAATGGAAACAATTACGAAAAATCAAAAATTGAAAAATATATCCTTCGATTGTAATGGTTTTGGCTAAAAAGTGAAGAAAGGGACGATCGCTTAATCGGATAACGGGCAAAAATGCTTTGGATGGGCTGTAAATGACGAGCATTTGAGATTCGACAGAGTTGGCTTCTTCCATTTCGCTTTCGCTGTACTGCTCTACTCTTACTTTATCGATCTTGCCGTTTAAGTTTTGAAGAAGAATGAATAAACTGTAACTTTGGGAGGATAAAAGGGAAGCAAAAAAAATAGTAACAAAGATAATCTTAGCAAAATAATTGGATATTTTAATACCATATACCACTTGTGCTACAGGGTATATTAAGTTAGTGCGGTCGTATGTAACACGCAGAAGGGCTTAAGATGCACCCACCTCTTATTACACCGATCGATTCAGAATCATAATCTGAATTGATCTAAGCTTTTCTGTACGTCTGTCCGTCTGATGTGTGTCCACGTAAATTTGTGTTCAAGCTACAGGTCTCCATTTTTCAGTCTTTTGATGAAATTTGTCACAGTGACGAGTTTTGACCCAAGGACGAACGCTATTAAAAATGGTTCGGATCGGACTACTACCTATTTAACGCCCTATTCTGAAAAATCGTTATATGGAAAAAATTATTGTAATTTTCAAAATTTCTCGGCGGAAGTGTCTAAGTAGTAGTAGCATTTCGGCATTCTAAATTGGTATGGAACTTTTGGACCCGCTGGCACAATTTTTGAACCCTCTCTCATATAATGAAAACTGAAGTTAATACGACTAAAAGGTATAATTTTCATTACTTCATAATGAGAATTATGTCGTAATAGTAATTTAACATAAAAAAATTAATTACGGCAAATTTGGACCATCTCCGCCTAATTTTTGGATCCTACCCTGATAACGATTTCCATGACAATTGATCCCTTGTAGAGCAAAAAAAAATCTAAGTCTTTATACGTGGTGATCGAAATTGACCCATAATAGTGTAACAATTTCATCTAGGTCTATTTTTGGATTCTGCCCTACGTAAGGATTAAACTTGTACCACATTAGGTTGCGTTTGGGGTCCGCTTACCCATAAATAGGCACACGAAAAATATGCCTTTATGTAGAAACAATTGAATAAGAATTGTGTTTGACAATGTGGTGTAGCGTATTTAGTGGCCGGCGCTGCCCGACTATATCCTTTTACACGTTTAAGGTGAAGATTGAATCAAAATCATAATTTCATTGTGGTTTTTATATAAAATATTATGTAAAATTTTGGTTTATTAACCATCGCGATGTTAAAGTTAATGTTATTGTAAATAAATATTTATTCCCATTTCCCTAAGTATCGATTAATTGTTTTTTTCCTCCCTTCCTTTTCTATTATTTTCCACAGTAATTTCATGGTATTTGCTTAAATAAATACAACAAACCTTACTTAAGTGGATTTTACATTTTTTTCTTTTGGTAAAACATTCTTTTGCCTGACTTTGCATATACTCTCTTTCTATCTCGCTTACAAGACCTCACAGGTTGTTTTAAACTCATTTTAATTTTGTGGGCGTTTTGCCAATGATTTGGTGTCGCTAATTATAGAGTTGTGCCTACTAATGCTTACATACAAACTGTGTGTTGATGTATTTCTTGGTCGCTTTTGTTTGTAGATTTTAATTTTACGACTTAATTGCAGATCACGTCAAATAATTCTTTCCGATTTCGGCCACACATACGTGTATGGTTCACCTTTAACTCACAAGAAGTGAAATAGTTAGTCAGTTACTTTTGCCGCAATTGGCATTCATTGTCAGTTATCATTGACTTACAATAAGTATCTAAAACAAACGTTTCCTTCACAGTTCATAAATAAGATCATCCATAGTGATTACAGTTAATTTGACAGGAATATGCTTTGCGTATAGTTTGTCTGATGAAGCACATTTGAAAGATGACAATTTATAGGTAATGAAGGCAGCGAACATTGTGGCGTTTATTATTTCAATTAAAAGTAACTGCGTTTTGAAAAGAAAAAAAAAATCCTGAAAAAATGTTTTACGTTTTATATCATTTTAACCAGCAGACCAGCAACTCAGATCTTCTTCTGCACGGTTTAGTGAACAGCTATATGATTAATACCAGAATGGGATAAGCATAATATAAAAAACTTTAGAAATTGATTTCAAAACAACACTTTGGAGAGAAGTAAGTAAAAACAAATAAAAACATTATAAATGTTCATATAATGGCTTAACAAATGGGCAAAAAAAATACCCCAAAAGAACTATTTTCAATAGAGTTCGTCTTTGAGTCAAACACGATCACGTCAATGTTCTAAATTTGTAGGTTGAACACGAGATAACAGGACGGACAGACGGACAGGCGAACAGGCAAGTTTAAGTAGAGTAGTAGTAGGCCGATCGATCGCCCTATATTTTTATGGGTATTGCATACATCCGCACATTAAACAAAAACTTAAAATAGCCTGAGCTTTAAATGTTCGTGAAAGACCTATTTGATCCAACTTTTCCATCAAATTACTGTTACGAACCAATTTTCATCGTAAAATATCAAAAATTGAACATCTTTTGGATATAGGCGCGTATTTTTCACTAAGACCTTTTTATGAGGTGGGATCCGCTGTGTATATCAAATTATTATTATACGCGAATTAAGCAAAATTGAAAATTAGGTCCTTTTATCATATGAAGATTCAGTTTACGTAGGAATGTTTATATGGCAGGGGCTCTAAAAATTGCGCAATCCGATCTTAATATTTCGCACCAACTTAGAAAGCTTAAATGCTATTACTCAGCGACTTTTGCGGCGACATTCGGAAAATTAAAATATTGTTTCATATAACGGCTGATTAAATTAAGGCATTGTATGGCGAATAGTTGAAAAAGTGGTCCGTTCCCAACCATTTTCAATAGAGTTCGCCCTTGGGCCCAAACACGCCTGTGTGTCAAATTTCAATCCATAGATGGCACTAAAAAACCAAATATGACAGGCGGACAGGTGGACAGACGAACAGGACAGTGCTTCTGAACAGATCGGTATAATAAAAAATATATCTATCTCAAGTCTTTGAGGGTCTTGCATACATCAGCACAAACTGTATACCCTGTAGCATAAGCGGTGTATAAAAAAAAATTAAAAAATGCGGATAATTGGAAATGAAACTCGTAGAAATTTTTTTATATGCAGGTAAGACACATAGAGAGGATATATCCGGTCAATTCAACAATTCAAAGTGTGAAACTAGAAGATGGTTGAGACGAATAACTAGATCAAGATATTCGCGAAATATTTTCTCGAGATCGTAAGCTAACGACGAACACAAGGTGTGAATTTCGAATTCGAGTAATAAAGACATTTATCAACTAGTTTAACGCCCTAACAGAGATCTATAGACAAAGCTCCTTTAGAATTCAGTTCGAATCAGGATACACTTAGATTTCGATTACGATGGATATCTCAGGAATCTGTCTAAAAATATGTATCGAACGAGCTGGGAAATTTCTACTTTTCTTTCTACATCTATTTTGAAAAATTTTTTGTAGCTTGGAATATTAGCATTAACCGCCTGTGGAAAAATAATCAAGTTCGAAACTCTACCACGGAGTTATAAGTAAATATGGACTTGCACCACTTTCAAAGAAAACGGCTCGTATGCTTTCCGAGTGTTTCAGTATTTCGAACATCCAAGGAAGGAACCGCACGAAAATCTCTATGGAAGAAAGACTGGAAATAAAATTTGTTTTATTTGTAAAATGAATATAGTACCGGGGGATTTAGAGGCTTATAAATGAGTTTAACCTCGGAAGTCGCCTTCGGTGTGCCGGCGGATTCACTTATACGATATTGGACGTCAGTATATTGAATGATGGATTGAAAAAAGCGTGAAATGCAATCGTAACCTGGAGATCGTTCAGTTGAAGCGGATTTGCTTTTTTCATTGTAACTTTTTCCAAAGCAACTTTGGATTCTTCATTAGAAGCATTAGTAACGATTGTGAAAACCCTCTTTTATAACCGATCTTTCGTACAAATAACACAATGATAAATTACAAATTCAATATGATTGAAGATGTGAACGAACACGTGAAAAAAATAAATTCGTTTTGATAATTGGTTTTTCTTTGTTTTGATTCTCATCTCTCTCGCTGCTAGCGAGAAGACAAAAATAATAAATTACATTTAATATTTTATAAAAAGATTTTTTTTTTTGCGGTAAAGAAGACTGACTATAAAACATTTAATAATATTTGAATAAAATAAAATGAACTTCATATTGTTTTGGGAAGATATTTAAACAAACTGAAAATTTTCCAGTTGAAAATTTCAATAAAAGAAACGTTAAAAGAATGTTTTATTATTTATGAACAAAAAAAAAAAAATGGAAGAAAAACATTATTAAGCAATAAAATTAGTTTTGTGTTACGCAAAATCAAAAAAACATTGAACATTGAGGAGAAGAATAGGGCAACAAAAAAAAAGGATCAAAATAATGAATTAATTTTAAAATTAAAAAGATCCTGCGGAGGCGCATATTCAAAGGATAAGTTGAAAATGACTGATAATTCTAACAAGCATACTAACCACCACATACTATATATATGTAAGTGGTTCGCTTTTTCTTTAACATTTTCGAAAAACCATAATTCTCAGTCTCTGTCCAATCTTTGTGTGTTCCCATAGTAGACTATGCGCATGCGAGTATAGATTACGAATGTATATAAACACTTTATGGCTATTGTTCTTTTTGTTATAAGTGAATTTCTAAAACTATTGTCTATTGCCTTACATCATCAACTTAAGAAAAATCACTTTATGACCACCAACGTAAACTCTGTTGACGGGCGCAACACGCCTCTAACATAATAAAAAAGGAATAAAAAAAAGAAGCGAAAAAAAAAACACCAGCGAAAAAAATGAATGCTATGATCCTTGAATCCGAATTGATCGATCTGACCCTTAATGTTTCCTTAATTGATTTCCATATTGACAGTTATGATGCTTTTTTTATTATGAAAAACTATTGAGAATTTTTAAGGAAATTAATTGACTGTAAATTACAAAAAAAAAGGCTAGTAAAAGACAGAAACCCACATTTTCACTGCAGTCAGTCAATTAGTGTTCTCTCTAATGTGTTATAACGTGAAAATTGTGTAGTAGTAGTAGACGTATGCTATGTAACTATGTAATCAGATTATTGCAAAAAGTAATTATGTGCTTATGTTTGCCCCGTTAAGTATAAATATATTTCGCCATAAGTGTCTTGCCTTCCATTGCCAACGATCTTCTTCCTCTCGTATTCCTCTCATATTTCGTCCACGCATTGGCATAAAAAAGAATTCATTTTTTTACAAAATTATATAAGCACTTTTTTCATTAGCAAAGGTGATCGATTTGGCGCTTCGTGATCAATTTAAAACAAACAATCATAAAATCTCTCTTAATTGCGGCCCAAAAACAAATAACATGAAACGTTTTATTTTTTTATTTTTATTTTTTTTTGTATTTTTTTAATATCAAAAGTTTTTATCTACTCTTTAAGGAAGTGAACCTGGTTCAACGCATCTTTTGTAACGCATTTTTTGTAATGGCATTTCTTCTCATTGTTATTGTCGTAGATTAGCTAACAGGATGGACTTCTTATCGAAGCGAAGAATATGTAATAACGGTATTAGGTAATCATTCAGGGTACGTCCCCTACTCATGTACTCGGTCAGCAAGAGGATGGTGGGAGCAGTCTAACTGTTTTGCCTTCGCTAACTGCTCATTCACTATAGTAACCAAAGTAAACTCTACCGGATTTGAAATTTGAATCCAATCCACACTGACTTGGTAGTCGCGAATCTTACCTATTCGCCTACCCAAGCGGATTGGTTACCTGTAATTAGGACGAGATATTTGTTTTGACTTTTAACTATTATTGTAAGATTTAATTAGCGGTTAAAGACAAGGTAAGGTGAGGGTAATCTATCACTCTCTTCAATCGAATAATTTTGTTTCAGCAAAATTTGGACAAAGCATTTGGATTTCATTTATCATTTTCCTCCTTCTATAATATAATGATTATAATGAATGCTTAAGAGCTTGTAGCACTCATAAAGAAATGCAAATTGGCCCTCTACAGTACTTCGATTTGCAATAACTTCAAGTTGGTAACGTTGTCTTCAATAACCAAAGATATCTAAATATAATAGTAGTTATGAGGTAACTAATTCAACAAATCCTACGTATTTAGTAAAATATTGGAAATCTACAGTGGAAATTTGAAGTCAGTCGCTTGGAAGTAAGAATACGTTGGTTTCATGGCCAGAGCCAAAAGTGTAACATTAAGTGATTCTCAGTCTTTTTGAGCCACATAACGGATTCGACTTTCTTTAAACTTTTGGCCCATCATTTTTAAATATTTAAAGAATCATTCAAGGCAAAGAACAATAAGTGGTGAAATGCAAGGTAATCTTAGCCCCTTCTTGAAGTCTATATTCAAAGTTTACCCACAAACATGAATGGAAGATTAAAAAAACATAATAACTTGGAAAATATTGCAAATATCAAGGTCGCAAAAATATTTATTAGGATGCTTTGAATATTGCGATCGATTTGTTTACTGATTAAGCAAAAAGCTTTGCAGTTAATACACAAATTTGCTGCTCAGTCCGACAGCCAAGCTGCTCTAAAGATCCTGAAAGAGCATGCAATAAGATGCACAATGGGGTTGTCTAGCCAATAGGGGAGTCCGATAGGCTATGATAGGCCAGCAGTCTTTCGTTGGCGCACCATGGAACCACATGAAGAAGGTGGAGAAAATCAGCAAGCTATTGGAAGACAAGTGCAGGACAACGGCAGACTGAAAGATTCCTCAAATCTTTCGGCGTAAGGCAAAAGCTGTTCGAACTGTGGAGGAGCGACATACGTCTCATAACTAGTTTCTACACGAGCCATAATTTCGTCAGGTTCCGCCTTGAAAAATATTGCTACCCAAATACCGATGCATGCGCATTCTGCGAGGGAATATCCCATCATATCCTGTGCGAATGCGCGGCCCTCTGCAGGATCACATGCTATGTGTTTGGCGAACGGTTTATAGCGTTGAACAACTTATCGGGCTCCAAACCCAAAAATGTAGCGCAATTCACGCGCGAGCAAGTACAATAAACGCTTTTAGGTCGCAGCATGGATCACCACTCACCACTTGACAGTACAAGATAAATTTGTTTAAAATAGTGAAGTGATCGAAGATTCGCTCTGAGATGGCACTAACTTTTTTTATTCGATTTCGATTTATTTGCTTTTTGCATTATGCAATATGCTGCTGGTAATAAACGTCAAACCGATTATCGGCTCCTTCAGCAAACAGCAACAAAATAAAAATTAAATTATGAAAGTAAAAAAAAAATAAATAAAAACCAATATTGTGCCAATAATAACACGGCAAGTGTGGATAGGGTTCGCTGAAGGTGATGCTTCTGCCAAATTAACTTAAGTGTTGGGATCATCATCGTCAATTGTTTACTAAAGGTTTGTCTTTTCCTGTCCTTTTTTTTTTTTCTTATTCTTATTTTTATACTTTTTTTGAAAGGCATTCCCGATCAAAAACTAAAAACAAGCAAAAAATACGCTAACGCAATTCATTTCGGGGTCTGTTCTGGACTCACAATGAGTTCATTTCGAGTATTTACAGCTTGTCTGTGAAATGTTGTCGATTATTTAAAGGATAAACTGCGAACACATTTGTGGTGGTGGTGGTGGTGATGGTGGTGGTGGTGGTGGTGGTGGTGGTGTATAGGAATGAAACAAAAAGTTTCATTACTTAAGCTTTTGTTTGACTTCATTCATAACTGTTCGCTAGCTGTTGCGGTCTCTTAATCCCAGGAAAACTAAAAAACTGTGGAAGCAAATCCAATTTGTCGATATTTCAACAATCTTGAACATCGCGATCAATGCATAAAGTTGTTCTTTTTTTCTTTTTTTGCTTTATCCTGTCGTTTACTGTGGGGGAGATACAACATAATCTTATTGTCGCAGTTATGGGAATTGCTTGTTTTTTCTCGGTGTTTTTTTTTTTTTGTTTTCAATGAAAACGGAGGCTGGTTTTTGTTTGTTTTACGAAATTATTATTATTTGTTTTATGCCTGTTTTTCGGTTACGCGGTTTGTATTTAATAGGGCGTTTTCCGTCTTTATATGCTTTCAACTTGATCGCTTTAATCAAGAGGAAATTCTCATAATTAGTTTTAATCTAGAGTTCGAAGTGATTGTAGCACACTGGGGCAATACATTGTAGAACGATGTAGAGCGTTATAGGGATGCACGCCATTTTAATGAATGGTTTGATTCTATAATTTTTAATGTCTTCATTTCATTCAATGCTCCAAAGCATATACACTATATATGTATATGTACATGTATAGACAACTTTGTTTTTCGTTTTTCGCTCTAATATGAAATTAGTGTTGATTATGATTATTTTCTTGATGATTTAAATTGATTTTTTCTAGTGTTACTATAAAGTTTATTATTGTACCATAAACCATCGGCAAGTTACCCTTGATTGTGTGAATAATAAAAATTGCAAATATCGTCTTTTATATGTACATATATATATATTCTGCCTCCTATACATCCTACCTGTACGCAAAAAGGTTTTAATGTGAATTCATGCTATTCACACACACACTTATTTAACCATATAATTATAGAAAATTATGTTTATGTAAACCCACTACCGTAAAGAAACCGTTCTATTCGAAAATTTACCGCGAAGCTAATTTCTTTAAAGTAAAAAAAAATGGCGAAAATTCTTCGTAGATTAATTGATTTTTGAAAATATCGTCCATTACCAACCATTACTTCTCCCATCTTTTACACAGAGTATGAGTTTCAAACAGGAAACTGTGCAACTGTAGCCTTAAGGCTACGCACAAAAAAATTCACTTTTCTGTTATCGTCATACCAATGAAAGCTCTAGTCAAATAGACAATAAGTCATCAGATGTCGCCAGTCTTCATTTTAAGGAATAAAATATGTTCTGCTAATAGCGGGGAGCATAGCGCAGTCCAAGTCAGTGCTAACCACGTTTTTGTGGCGTGTTTTGCTTTATGAGGCCGCACGAACGTCTTCATGATGAAAACTCACGATATTTCTACTTTTGGGATATCTTTTGGGATCTTTTGACATATTTTGGCAGTTCTGCAATAGTGGTTTCAAACAAACAACAAAATATAATGCATCAGCCCCTGGTAATCCATCCAAATAGGACCCTTACAAATGTTCACCTTTAGCATCGGTGTTAATGATTGATCTCTTCGTTTTTGATAGCCCGTAGCGGTTTAGCAGGACTTACTTTCGAATTAAGTAGGAAAAGAGTGAAAGGGTGCTGAGAGCCGTAAGAACAATTTTTCTGAAATCGTTTGGTTTCTTTATCAAAAGCAATATTTAGCATACCGCGCATTCTAGTTTCCGCTGATTAACGCTTTTCTGGTACTAAAATCATCATCTTCGCTGGTAGAGACGTTGACATTACAATCTATTATTGCTGAAAAAGTCCTGAAACTTAGCTAAGGCCCTGCATATGTCTACAGGGTGTGTTCCGCGATTAAATAGCTTAATCAATCTTTGAATTGATTTTTAAAAGTTCGCTCACCAGCATGGTTAGCTAATTAAAATACCAAAACTATCAACAGATCATTATTAATTTCTCTAAGAAAAACCATCTACAAGCATTCGTCAGAGAGATGAGAATTATGACATTTGCTTGCTTATTAAGCTTAAAAGTTTATCTAACAGCAAATTTGAAGCAAATAACAGAAACTAATTGCCTATTTGTGCTATTGAGAATAAAGGAATTCGCGTATAATGGGAAGCATATACAGGAGGCGCCGCCTGCTTAATTCAAAGGATAGCGTTGCTAAATCGTAACGGGTGGTAACTGCTATACAATGTTCAAAGCGCAAATAATCGCGATCCAGACAAGGCGAACTTTTCACATCGATGGTATAACCAAATATTTGTTGCGCTCTCGTTAGCTGGATTGTTGGGTACACTGTGCACTAAGAAAGCGAAACCATCATAGAGAATGCTACCAAAAAGAGCTTAGAAAACTACCCTGGTCACAAACGAATAAGGATTAAACGGCTGTAATATATGAAAAGTCTACATAGATTCATTATTCAGCATAGCGACACTAGTCTTCATATTGCAAAAATTTAATCAAGAGATATTAGAAACATTGAACTGGAATATGTTCCGTCTTCTAGTTATTACCTCCGTTAAACTTCTGTCTTATTGCCTATCTGAGATTTCATCCTCTCAAAAAATTATCATTTGGTGGATAGCCTCAAAAGATCAAAATTGTTTTCGAAGCTAAATTTGTATTCTGCCACGAAGACAGGAAAAATGTATAGTTAACGGTGAAAAGTATTTTGCATAAAATATATTTAAAAACAAAGAAAAAAAAAAGCGGTAACGACTTACTTATACACCTGACTAAAACTACTTCCTCTAGCCTACTTATCTCAGTAATCATCAAGTATAAAATAACATCCTCTTAAACGTGCCCTACGATAATCGTTTTAAAAAAGGAAATCATTGTTGATGTTATAAAAAATGAACAAGTAAAACAGTTATATTCGGCAGGGGCCGAATCTCGCATATCAACCGCAATACTTTTCGCATTCTACTCTCCAAGTTCTTTTATTTGGTACCCATATCGTTGGTATTACTAAGAACAAATTAATCGGGATGTCCACTACATTCATTTCCGAATTAACCCATTTTTAGGCAAACAATAAATCTTCATTTGAGCGATGTTCAAAATAATTGTAAAAACTCTGTCGTGTTTGTCTTATGACAAGTAAGCATGAATCCTAAAATTGGTGAAAAAATTAAAAATTCATTTTCTCGTAACTTTGTGTGGGCATGGCCGATAATTTCAGCCTTTTAACTTTTATAATTTGAGAGTAACGAGCAAAATCCCACAAACTTTGATTAAGAAATACGGAGTTGTGGTCAGTTTATGCTCCACTGCGGGCTTCCGCTATGACCCATTTGGCCCATTTCAATGCCAACCTGCGTGCAAAAACTTCCAATGTTACCAAGCTTGAAATCGGTATCATTCTTTTCTTTTTGGCGACCAGGAGAGTACCGACAACAGTTTCTGAACTTTCCTTTTGAAAAACACAAAAGAGAAGAGAAGAAGAATGAAATATAGAAAATGAAAATGAGAAATTTATTGTTACTATTTACCATATAGTGTATGTACACTATTGGTGAAAAGTTACAAGACACAAAGGGTTTATAAAAAATTTGAATGAATTTCTTCAAGTGCCGATTTTTGATATGTTTTAAGAACACGCTACAACCTGTCAAAAAAACCTAATTTCCTTACTATGCCCAGGGTTTACCACTGCCGAGCTCGCCCTAAATATGCCCTCTCCATATACATAACAGGCACTAAATTAATTGTACAGAGAAAAACTTTGCATATATGAGATCGAACATTTCATCAGAGAGGGCATGTTTCGAGGGAGTTTGACGCTGATTGGGCCTAACATAGTAATGGAATTGGGTTTTTCTGGTACGTTTCTGCACTTGAAGAAATTTTTTCCAATTTTTTGTAATTAGTTTACTGTCTTTTGTATGGAGAGGGCTTGGGTTTAGGGAGAGTATGGCGATGATTGGCTCTATACATAGGAATGGAATTGGGTTTTTCTGGTAGGTGTTAGCGTCTCTTTAAAACATATCAAAAATCTGCAGTTGAAGAAATTTGTTCCAATTTTTAGTAATTAATTTACTGTTTTTTGTATGAAGAGGGCTTGGGTTTGGGGGGAGTTGGGCGGTGATTGGGCCTGTACATTGTAATGGAATTGGGTTTTTCTGGCACGTTTCTGCACTTGAAGAAATTTGTTCCAATTTTTTGTAATTAATTTACTGTCTTTTGTATGGAGGGGGCTTGGGTTTGGGGGGAGTTGGGCGGTGATTGGGCCTAACATAGTAAGAGGTTTTCTAATAATGGGTTTTTCTGGTAGGTTTCAGCACTTGAAGAAATTTGTTCCAATTTTTTGTAATTAATTTACTGTCTTTTGTATGGAGGGGGCTTGGGTTTGGGGGGAGTTTGGCGGTGATTGGGCCTAACATAGTAACGGAATTGGGTTTTTCTGCTAAGTTTCTGCACTTGAAAACATTTTTTCCAATTTTTTGTAACTCATTTACTGTCTTTTGTATGGAGAGGGCTTGGGTTTGGGGGTAGTTTGGCGATGATTGGCTCTATACACAGTAATAGAATTGGGCTTTGCTTGTAGTTTTAGCATTTCTTACGACATGTCAAAAATCTGTAGTTACGCAATTACATTGCATTCCTCATCGTTTGCACAGTAATTTTGCATGAGATTTAGTAGCAATAACTCAGCTTTTCTGGATTTTTTTTTTTGGTGATTGTAATTAAAGGCTTAGTTTGTTTTATATGTGCACGCTTGCTAATATTATTATTATTATTATTAAAATATTATTTAATTATTTAATTGTATTACTTATTTTACTTGTTTGCTTTTTGTGTCGTGATAAAGCATAACTTAGCAAAGACCTTTTTGCGCAGACACAAACCTTTAACAAGTGTGGGTTATCTTGGAGGGCTTGGAGGGCTACCTTCACTTCGGTTTTAAAAAGCCAGCATTTTTCTGTATAATAAATATATTTGTACTAAATTTCTTAAAAATAAAATGAACATTTGATTAACTTAAAATAATTCGCCAAACATCTGGCTTCCCCGACTACTAACTAATTTATAATATACGTAAAATAAGCTAAAACTTAACAAAAATGAATGAAAAACTTCACAACGAAACCTTAATTCTGCGCGAGCCATTGAAAACAATTTGAGGCAGAGAATGTTAAATGTTCACGTTCGCATTCACGAAAGTCACTCCAAATTTATAAAATAAATTTAACACAAAGGTACAAACTTTGGCACGAACTAAAAGTGATTGTTGAAAACCGCAATCGATGGACGTTTCTCGCATTAGCGCAACAAATCGCCTAATGCCGCGATATAAGTCTGAGCCATTTGTAAAGTTTCATGTTTCGATAGCTGACGATCGTTCCCGAGGCATGGTAAATATTGGCGAAGGCGGTCAAAAGCTTGATTTAGATTTTGCATGCGACGTCTTTCACGCGCGTTAGCAGCAAGGCGACGCTTACGTTTAATGACAGGAGAAATTTGTTTGCCACGGCGTTTCTTACCACCAACTTGAGAAGCGTTATCGTCCGTTGCTGAATGATAAGTGCTGGCGTTTTCTTCATTTTCTAATTCTGTTATTTCAAATGACGCAGTGCCATCAAAATCATCTTGAGAACTGCTGTTGCCATCATTACCGAAAAACAACATAGCGTTGTCGTCAACGTCGACGCTATCATCAAATAGGTCGGTATTCTCAAAATCCACATAATGTTGAAAATTCTCAGCATAAACATTTACAGAGGCGGGATTACCATTGGGAACGGTCGCACCGTTTGAGGTAGCCGATGGTTGATTTTTACGATTATAAGAACATTTAGGTTTTGTTATAGCGCTTACGGTCTTACAAGTGCCAACATTCGAGGAACCCATAGAAGCAATAGATGATGGATTTAAAGGCAAAGATTCATTTTGAATTGTAGATGATGTTACCGTTAAAGCATAAGGATTCAGTGATGGCAATTGAAGATGTTGACCATGACCATTACCATCGCCATTGCAAATGACATTTAAATCCACATATTCCGGACTCTCTGAACGGTGACTGGCAGGAGATGAGCTAAGCCAACCATCTGAAGAAGCTGGTTCGAAATTGATAAATCCATTGTTCGCTATGTAGTTGCTGTTGTTGGTGTTGTTGTTGTTGTCGTCGTGATTAGAATTAATCACCATATTTCCAGGATAAGAAGTAGATCCGTGATCTTGGTTTTGTAAATGAATGCTCGGTGGATTATAAGCCGCCATTGGATTAAAGTAAGTTTCATTGCTTTTAAAAGTTTGCAATTCTTCGGTTGCTTTGTAATAATAACGGTACAGTTCACTGGACGACATATTGCGAATTTTTTTTTAAATTTTTTTTACTCAACGAAAAATATTGAACAAACGAAAAAAGCCGTACGAAACCTTATCTATATCTTCTTTAATAAAGAAACTGTTGTTAATCCTTACGCTTCGACTGAGTTTCTGTAAGAAGAACAATCCTTACTCTGGCATTTATACCTCTACCTTGAGTATGGTAAGTTAACTGCGAACCTACCACACATAGCAGGTATAAATGTAGGTAAACCTTTCCATACTTTGCTACAATTATTACTCACTATTGCTCTCCTTTGCATACCTAAGCATAGAGAAGGCACGGCACGCTATGCTTCATTGTGTGTTTCTCATTTATGAAATTGTGAGGTTTCATTCATCGTCGCCTCTCCTCCACTTATGTTATTCTTTTACTCATTTATTTTGTCCGCAAACGTTTCAATGTATTGGAATTTCAGACTTTTTGTTTAATACGCACGTACATACCTTTATTTATAAGTATGTATATAAACTGTAATTATAATCAAAATACCACCACAAAGCTTAAGCAGCACGTGCTCTTAAGATGTCTGTTTTTTCTTCTTCTTTCTTGTTGATTTTATATACTTGTACACATATACCTACCTATATATCTATATACTCTGCCAATGGGATTTGCGCTACATAAGCGTGGTGGGAATAATTTCCCAACTAAGCTGATTGGCTGATTTTTCACAATACATACAACAATTCTCGCACACAAGTTCATATATGTATATTAAAGGGTATATATAAGTTTTTTAAGAATTTTTTAGTGTTATTTAACAAAAACGTTGTGTGTGTGTGTGCGTGTACATGCAAGGACGACATATGCGTGGAGCTCTCATGAAAACTTACAAGTTGTTGTTTATAACATTTTTATTCAAACCATTTTATTAAATACCATTATTTTTTTATTGTAGCAGAAGAAGCTGAAAACGAATTAGTCAACTATTTCTTAACAAAATACTGTTGGTCGTTAAATATTTATAATCACTAGTAGAGAATATGATGTTGCTCCGATGCATAAAATAATTTACAATTCATTTCGAATTCCTTGACAATGATGTCTATGTACTTATCTCTGCTGATAAGGTATACGAGAGATGAGAAACACGGACCAACAGACGGATATAGTTAAATCGAACAATTTTGGAGCGATTGGTGTAATGAAAGGTGGATCTATTTTAAGGCGCAAGTTTTCTAAGCTAAAACTATTTTAACCTTTGCACCCATGCTGAGATCGAATGCACGTATGACTTTTGAAAGTAGAAATAGTTACACCAGAAGTACGCCCACCATGACCCAAATGTTAAATTAATGTCGAATTAAAGCATAAATATTTGATTAAGCCTCTATTGATAATGTGTGTGATCGATAGAATTTTCTTTTTCTATCTTTCTTTCTTTAGTGTTTGTTTAAGGTTTCACCAGCACGAGGATCCCAAAAAAAAAAAAAACAAATTCAATTTTTATAATAATGGTTATGCTAAAATGTGAAGTCGTTAATTTCCTCCAAATTTAGTTAAGAAATTCTTCAGATCGAATCATGATTTTTCAGTCGCACACGATTATCGCTAAGCGATAAGCTTATATACATATATATATATACAGTACAAGTATGCAGCATATAGCTAAAGTCGAACGATTAACTTTTCCTTTATAGCCTACAAAGGTGTTTATTTAAAAAAAAGCGAAAATGTCATCACTTGACTTATTGAAAAATGTAAACCTTATTAGGTCGAGTTAACACCTTTTCACTTTCTTATATATTACGATAAACAAACATTATAATAAGGTGTAATTATTATTTTTATTCTCAATGTGATCAGATTCTGTATAGGAATTCCTCGCTCATTAATTATTATTTCTATTCTTAATGTAACCACATTCTGTATAGGGATTTAATTGCTATTTTTATTCTCAATGTGACCACTTCACCCTTGCATTGTTATCTGCTAAATTTTACATAAGATTGAGTAAAGGCTAAGAGATTCCCTTTTTTTAATCGACTATTTTGTCAAAAGCAATTCTCTTGTTCTCTCCATCATATAAATGCAATAAAATTTTAAGAGTATCTTCCCACTGATCATAAAGACCACCTTGGTTTTATTCTCCAGAAAGGCTGAAAAACCATTTGGCTTTCGCTTAGTCACTAACAAAATCATATTTTTTTTTCTTTTCATTTTACAAATCATAAACCAATCAAATTGGTTACACAATCTTTACGGGCTGCCCGTAAACCTTGCATTATTCATCTACTATTTCATTGTTAATATGAAAAAGCAAAAAAAAATTTTATAAAATTAAATCATGAAAATTGGACATTGGTCAGCACGCTTATTACGTAATTAATAGTCAAGAAGAAAAAAAAAAAAAAAAAAAAAAGAGACTGACAATTATGATGAGTTGTACAGAAGTATACAAGCGCCGGCGCAATCACCTTATCACGCATAAAAGCAGCTGTAGGCGTTTCTCTACGCCCGTTAGTACATACTTACGCCGTAATAATTGAGAAAATTTGCCAAGTTATAGAACATAAGTGATAAACAAGATTTTTCGTAACGATACAATCGAATATAAGGTGCATTGTTGTTGACCGTAACAAATTTTTGGAAAATTTCTAAACAAAATCATGAAAACCTAATAGAAAACATTGTACTACAACGAACAACAAGAACAAGATTGAAGCAGTCTCTGTGGTATCTTAGTGGTATCTTAGAGCGGCGTTTAGCAAAGCAAAAAAAAAGGAGAAAAGTTCAAATCATAAAAATAATTTTCTTATCTCTTATCATGTCGGCTTTAATAACGACAAATATTGGCCGTTGGTTGTGTGTCTTTGCTGTGATTTTGCTGGTGATTTTTCATGTTGATGATTACGATAGAAAAAAATCCCTAAAATAACCGGAAAGATTATTTAAGATCGAAGAGATGGAATGATGCGTATATGCTGACAAATTTGTTCATTTCGTTCATGAGCATCCTTTGACTATTGTTTCCTATTTTGATATTTTAACAAGATTTTGCCAGAATCATTAAACTCATTACAGCTCGTCGGTAACAGGTGACTTGCTTATGATCGGCCAAACAATTTTGCGCTCACTTTGCAAGGAAGGTTTTGATGGCGTTAACCTAAGCTCTTTAAGTCGTTCCGGCTTGTTGTAAAGCAATTATGGCTTTAAGGTGTAAACATATTGTTCTCTTTAAAATCATTAAATTTGATTTGATTGCGGTCGGACTATTTACTTGAATAAAACAGAGAAAAATCTTCCGAAAAGCGGATGTATGGACGGACAAGCACACTTTAATTGGTTTATAACTGTAATATCATCAAAATTGTGTACATTCACCTCGTTTAGTGAGTGTGTGTAATGAGCTTTTGTCCTAAAATTTTGTTCGAATAGAACGTTTTACTAAAAGCATATACATGGTAGCAGCCTTATTTTCTTAGTTGGATAGATATCCGCCTGAGTGACCGAGTAGGCAAGAGTCTCGACAAGCAATTCAATGGTCGTGGGTTCAAATCTCAAGTGCGGCAGAGTTTTTAATAATAATAATAATAATAATAATATGAATAAAAATAAAGCCGAAAGCCTTAGATGCTAGCGCTTTAAGACTTTAGTCTTAGAATTTATTCCCTGGCTAGATTTATATAATAATAATAATAATAATAAAAATAATAATAATAGTTAGATAGATAACTTCACAACTGTTACGAGCAATTTCTGAAAGCAAAGAAAAACAGTGCAGCTTGAGCCCTTTGCTTAGAACAAGCAAGACTTAAGTTAACTTCAATATATTTCCTTTGTTACTTGAGTAGTAGTAGTTAAGCAAATAGTTGGAAGTGGCCATATAAACTCTCTTGGCTAAAATCGATGAATTTTTATGCAGTTTTCAGTCGTATATAAATATAGAGAGTTTGGCGAATTCCTTCTTAATTCCTTACTGCAAAAATCTGAATTAATTCTCTGCTGTAAACACCAAAATGGAAACACTTATCGCATAAAAATATTACTGATTCGTCGCCTATTTCACATATTTATCGGTTTTCAAGGAGGCGATCGAATTCTCTGCAGCAATGATACAATTTCTTCATATTAATAAATTTATGCACAAAGCAATTGTTTTCTAAATATCCCTATGTTTAGGTCCCTATAGGCGCATCATTCGATTGCTAATGTAGTTTGCAACGTAAAAATGTTCACATTCTCCTTAGCAAAAACCTGGTCTCTCCACATGCCAGAAGTTAATAACAGGGACATTAAATTAAATAGAAATTCTCTACAAATGAAGAAAAATAGCAAAAATTCCTTACTAAATTCATTGTGTAGGAATTTAAAGAAAAAACTTAGTATAAAAAACCATGCATATTAAATATAGTTTTATCGCAAAAATTTCGATAAGATCTTAGAGAAGTTAAAGGAAAAACATTCTGATAGATAGTTTTATTTCAATTGATGTGAAACATTCCTCCAGTAAATTAACAGTGTCTTCGCCAAAACCTTCTTCGGTAAACGAAATACTTTGTGAAAAACCAATTCCATTCAACTTAGTGGAAATCGATGTTGGAACACAAGCAGATTTAGGACATTCGGAAAATAGAGATATAAGTACTATACTTTTCAAATTATCGTAAATCATCGATTACCTTGTAGGAGGGCGAGAAAGATTTTATGCGAAATATAAAGATTATTTATCTCTCACTGATACCTCTCCCCACTCAGAGACGAAATGGTTGAGTGACGAGATAATTAATAAGCTACATTCTAGGTTATCTTTTGGCAAAAAGTGAGAAAGTCGGGTATTTCGCTGCTAATGTTGCCCACAATTGTAGTACTCACGATATTCCACTTAATTCAGAGTTTTCTATGAAGAGTACAATGATTACGCCTGTTCATGTAAACGGGAATCAATCAGATAACCAAGCTTATAGAATTTTATGAACCTTTCCAAAAAGGTGATGGTTATATAGCTTCTTCGAAAATTTTAAGTGAAAAGTGGTATTTTACAGGGAGATGCTTGGTCCTGTGGGTACCATGTTTTAAATTTCATTGAGGAAATGTTAAAGCAACGAAGTGGACATGTTAATTTTATTCCTAGCGAATACAGGTTCAAGTTGTGCAACTTGGTTTTGAAACATTCAGAGGACCTTAGCTATATTTGTATATATATTGTTCAATACAGTTGTTAAAACTAAAACTATGCAATGTATTACTTGCAAAAGGCGTATGCATGAATTTTGCATAAAGACCTATCGCTTAGAAAGTGATATTGACAATAAATTTATGTGTTTATTATGCACTAATTATATGAAGTACGAAAGTTAATTTCTGGACAGCGGGAAAAGTAATATATAGGCGTGAAATATTTTTGGGGAAGAAGCTATTTAAAATAAATGCAATACCTCAAGGGTGGTGCGGTAAATTGCAATAAATTGAAATAAAAAATTGATATTGAACTGAAGTGAAGTTTATAGAAGAAGAAATTTTAAATAAAGTTATAGGGCATCGTCTTAGAAAATACGCCGTCAGACCCAAAAGTCGTAAACTCAGGTTTTACCGAAATAAATAATGAGAAAGAGAAAGCAGGCATTCAAGAGGCTCCTAACCAACAAGCGCATACAAATATTTCTGCCATAGCCTATGGAATGTTTTGAATAAAATTGTACGCGATTCATATTTAGAAAAATGACGATAACTCAATAACTTCTTAAGCAAGTGCAAGTGCACTACTATTGCAAACATATGCCCGGTAATGTGTTGAATAAAGACGAAAACATTATGCGTACACAAGATCGAACATTTCATTAGCAACATTCATTAGCAGCCATATTTTTGTCTTTGCTAAAATGTGGCCTATGTACAGTGGGCTAACTTCACACCAGTCATTCTTTTAGTGTTTGTACTGCAATTTTGCATGAGATTTAATAGCAATAACTTAGCTTTTTTGATTTTGTCCCCGTAATTAGAGGCTAAGTTTGCTTCATATGTGCGCGTTTGCTCTTATTATTCAATTTCAATACTTATTTTACATGTACGTTGTTTATTTCTAAGTAAAAAGTAATTTAGCGAAGACAAGTGGGTTATCTTGGTGGGCTATCTTCACTTCAGTAAAAACTTTATGTGTTTACTTTTAGATTAAGAATAATCTGTGGAAGATATTTCTACCAATTTGGATAACTGTTTTTTTGTATGTCTTTCCCCTTTCAGTCGCATACAATATTTGCCACTTCAACTATCAATTTGGCGGAGTGTGCAAAAGCAGTCTACAAAGTTCAGCTGCAATTTATTCAAAGCTATCCGTAATCTAATTATAATTTATGAGTAACCGTTGGCTTTTATCGGATTTATTTAAATGTCACATAGGTAAGCATGACTTCCTTTTTAATAAAATTTACAATCGCTTATTGCTGCCTACACAAAAGACAAATTGTCAATTTTATGCATATCGGATACGCCAATCGCCAATCGCCAATCGCCAATCGCCAATCGTACACGGGACCCTAATCGATGCACGTTACAATGAAAACGGTGAATATATAATCATAGGATGCAATGATGTGTGCAAGTGCGCAAGTATTTACACAAATTTTATCGCATTAAAGGATAACAATAACAATAAGGAATACAAGAAAATATAAAACATTAAAATGTAGCGTATAAGTAAAATAAATTGCAGGTGTAATCGTAAGGCGTTCACCTAAGCAACTGTCAGCGCTTGTATTATAATGTACTGTTGTAGGGTTAAGTAGACGGGTATAAGAAGAAATGGGATTGGCTATGGTTGAATTTTGCGCTACTTTATTGTTAGTGAAAATCGTATTCGGTTCTTCTTCTTCTTCTAATATAATAATTTTCAAAATTGCTGATTAGTTAAAGTTACCCTTATGTCCGATTTATGCCAAGAGCCAACACCTTTTGAAGTGTAAATCGGAACATTTTCCGACAAAGAATAAACTTCAAGTAGCTCGGTGTTCATTCATTTGCTGAGATCCACTTTCAACACACACCAAGACACATCGTATTCATATGGATTATATGAAAGGATTTGTACATTTCAGTCCATAAGAAAAACTTTTCCTTATTGTTTTGATTCTCTATCGTTTAGTTTATTTTCAAATTCCGTCCTTTAAAATCTATTTGCAAGTTTTCTCAATTTCCCTCTCCTTTCAAGCCCTCATTTCTTTCAGTTTTCTGCTTCTAATCGTTCACACCATTTAATGGATTGCATAAGAATAATATTGTATGTCCGTTGTTGCGATCGTTTCAATTCTTCAACTTTTAACTAACTGTGTAACACAGTTTTATCTCTAAGAGTCCGCTAAAGCATTTTCTCAATTCTCTACCATTTCTTTCGCCCAATTTTTTCCGTCAACTTTTGCAACTTTCAAAGTTAGCCTTATAAGTTAGCGAGACGGTTAGATTAACAACCAAACACGCTTAGCTAAGTCAGCCCGGATTTACTCAGTACATAGTGTGTGTATATTACAAATGGATTGACAAGGTTAGCATGACTTCGGTTTGGCAAATGCGTAGAAAGAGTATCAGAGACAAACGCACACGCACGTACACATTTTCGAGTTTTCAATAGGGGTGGGTATTGTATGCTCACATCCACACGTATAGTGCGGTGCGGTTGGAAGAGACTTTTCGCTTTCAGGCGCAGGGATGCGTCTTTCAGGTCTTTCAAGTACCTGTTAACATATTTCATTTCTTGCTTGTAATTGGTTATAGTGTAGCGTAGTGTAGCGTTGCCTTGTTGTATTGCGGTTTATTTAGCACTGTTGTGTGACATTTTTATCTAATTGTGACAATGTTTTCGATCTTGTCGGCTGCTGTTGTTTGTATTTCGGTTTTACTTTCTTACGTTAAGATCATCATAAAGATAGTTTAATCGTTTATTATCATTTGTTTTTCTTTGCTTGCATCGCAAATTTTTCAGCTATCAGTTGATATCAGTTTTCAAGAGATATGCTACCATTTGATATTTTTTTTTTAGCCCGTACTCACTGAGTGAAAAGAAAACAAATAAAAAAATTAAATTCGCTTTATATATTTTTCGCTTTATTACTTCGATGTCCACTATTTTATGAAAATCGGAATACACATGTTTACCTTATTACCCTACGTTTAACTGATTCTCTCAGCTTTGTACGGAAACTAGGACTAAATGTAGGGAATTCGGAAAAATTTGACCGGCAAAGCTAGATCGTTTATAAATAAGAACATATGTAAACTATCAGATTCTGTTAATAGCTTCTATGGGTAGTGTGAGAAAAGCAAACGACAGCCTTGCGATTAAAAATAATTCAGAGAAGGAAAACTTCCCAAATCTAGCCTGACAATCGCGTTCTGAGCAACTTCACAGAAACGTCGTAAGCTACAGGCATTCTTTTTTGGCGTAGTTTCTGGGGAGATTTGCGGACCTTTTTTATAACAAAATTGATATTGATATTGGAGAGTCAGTTTAGTGATGAATATTGCTCTGGAATATTTACGAAATTCGATAAAAAGTCACAAAAACAATGACAAGAAAATACATTGCTTTCTCTTGTAACTAGTGAGCAGTCACAACACCGGAATGCACTTGTAAGTCAGAGCATATTTGTTCTTGGAATTTCCACTTTTCAATCAAATAAAATGCCGAACTTAATATACTTGAAAAAAGTTCTTAAAAAATCTTCTGTTTGAAAATTTTTATCAAAACTCTTTCCTTAAATTTAGATTTGATTTTGTCATTTTTCTCAAAAAAAAAAAAATAAATAAAAGAAAAAGGCGAATGAGGATGGCTGGCAGATTTATTGCTTTACGCCTACATTTCTTTTTATTTAAAGTTAAGTCTTAGTTCCCAGGCAACAGATTCTCAGAAAATACTTAAGAGAAAGTTTTTTGATTTATTTATGCAATAAATAAGAAAATCAATAATATATAAAACCAATGAAAAACTAACTTTAGAACGAAGCAGTGCTTAAAGATAGGAATGACAATGCATTCCATATTACTACAAATCTGAACGACTTGGAAGAAAATATAAGGCTTTCTTTACCCAATAATATTGTGAATGAAATCGATTTATTCTAGTCAGAGTACCAACGACTGTTATTTCCGTCCTTAGTCGTATATCAAAATAACAGCCTGTGAAGACGCTTGACGTCACTCATTCAACATTCTGCAATGTTCAACATGTATGAGATCACTGACGTGACCGTAGTTTATCGTGTCTGCTAAAAATGTGTTACGTTTGCATCGGTTCATATCTTTGCTAAGCTACAATACTGCGACGAAAAAGTAAGGCCTATCGAATATCGTACTAAAGGTGGGCCAAAAGCTAAAAAACCGCAGCAAAGTGGATCAAAGTCAAGTCATGACGTTTCAATATCATAAATACATATACTTGTTGACTGAACACGAAAATACAAGGCCAGATATCAGACAGACGGCCGGACTTGTTCAAAACCAGCAAATAATTCCTAATCGATTGGTATAAAACACTTATATACTTCTCGTAAGTCGTTTTGGCCATTGCTTACATACGCATAAAGCTATTATAGGCCTACGGCAATCGAAAGAAAAAACGCGTATGATTTCAGATATGAATGGATTGGGTGATGATGCGCCCTTAACATGTCAAAAAAATTAAATGTTTTTTATCAGAAACAGCTTTTAACATTCTTTAACCCTGAGGTTTATTATTTTTATAACTGATTTAGTGATTTTATACACATTGAACGTGGACTGGCTTTCGTGTTAGTAGACAACCAACCAACATCGTGAAAATATTTTTTACAGTCCTACTATAGTGGAACGTAACAGTTTGTAAAATCTGTTCTGATATTCAAAGTTTGTTTACCAAAACTAAGGGCCTATGTGTTCGTTGCTGTTCTGCCACATGCTAAGGACCTTTTGATATTCAAAGCTTGTTTAAAAAAATAGGGGCCTGTCAAAGTTTGTTTACAAAAGGTAAGCGCCCATGTATTTTGTTGCTGTTCTACATGTTAAAGACCTGTTGATATTCGAAGTTTGTGTTTGAAGTGAACCCAAACACATGCTTCTTACATAAAGTACATTTAATATTTATTTAATTATTTATTTAATCATAATTACAATTCGATGCGATTAATACTATCGGTCTGTGCACCATTTTCGTTCTCAACCTCTACCTCTGCACCATATTTTCACTTTGTATTTCTTTTTCAAACATAACATAAAACTTGGTTTTATTTGGTTTTATTCTCTGATTCAATTTGATTTTGATAATGATTTCTTGCGTTTTTATTTACGGCGATATGAAATCTTAGTCCACTGGCTAAGCTAACCGCCTAGTCTACCTTAAAAAAAAAAAACCAATAAAAGAGGAGCCGATTATTTTAGTGGTTAGTGCTCACTAGACTTTCAGTCCTAGAATGTCCGCTTTTGGTCTAAAAGAAAAAAATAGAAAATTGTTTTAGTGGTTAATGCTCACTAGACTTTCAGCCCTAGAATGTCCTTCTTTGGTTTCAATAAGTGATGACAATAAGTATAATAGTAATCCGCCCGGGAATTGGAGTTCGGGGCAAGTTGTGTTTTTGGCAAAGGCCAAAACCCCAAAAATGAAAACTATCAACTCTCGGATATTTAAGGTTTGTACAAGATCGCATAGAAAATATTTTAAAAGAGATGTTACGGATTTTCATTAAAGTTCATACAAATGTAGTTTACATAAATTTTCTGAACAACTTTTCTTTTGTCAAAGAATCTTAACTGCTTTATACATCATATGAGCGAAACGGTTCAAAAACTTTCGTTTCAAAAATGACTCTGATAATGATTAGTTTTTACCGCCATCCTTTAAGAATCCAAATAGCGAACGAGTATTCAGAATCTGAATTTGGAAACAACAATTACAGCGATGTGGGGTCAATAGATTGGAAAAAAACAAAAGTCGATCAATATTCCTTCATGTCTACCTTTTATTGTAATTGTATAGTTGCTGCTTATTAGTACAATTTGAAGAGAGAAATAGCGGAAGAGAGAGAGAGAAAGAGAGAGAAAGAGAGAGAGAGAGAGAGAGAGAGAGGCGAAGAGAGAGTGAAAGAGAGAGAGAGAGGGAGAGAGGGAGAGAAATAGCACCGAAATTGCTTGTTTACCAACCTAATAACTATTTAATCTAACTACGGTACCATAATATATTCATTGAATAATGAGTTTATTACTTAAATATTATGGTTAAGTGATATTATCTTGCAAACGCTTCATTAAATTGCATAAAATATTTTTAAAATCGAGTAAATTGTTTGTTATTTACTTTGTTTGCATAACATTGCCTTGCATCTACTGTGTTTGCATATGTAGATAGCAAAAGCAAAAGAAAAAAAAACAAACGTACTTTCAGTATAATCCAATTTGGTCAATATTTACAAATGAAAAACAATATATTTTCCTTTTTTTTTCTTCTTCTTTTTTACAAACAATAAATGCAACATTGTTGAAGAAAAGTCAACAGTAACCATTGTTGTTGTACGCTGTAAGAAGAGAAGAATACAGGAACAAAAAAAGGAAAAAACGTTCATTCGAATAGCGGCAGTCAACACAAGCTTGCCAATGGAGTCTAACCCGCCAACCCACCAATCAAACGACCAAACAACGAATCAACCAAACAACCAACCAACCCTGGATGCAGTCTATGCAACGCAATTGACTCAAATAATTGCATATTTAATTTGACTTTAATGAATATTAAACTTGTCAATTGAAGTATTATTGACTCACCAGAAAAACATAAATCCCTTTCACCCAGAGACACATGCACTTCAGCCCAGCTGAATGAATGAATGAATGGTCATAACTATGTGTAGACCACCCACCGTTAAAGACTTCGGTTTGTTATGAATTGATGCTTAGCACGCAAACAGTTTTTCATTTTTCATTTTTTTTTTTTTCACTTTTTCAATTCTTCATTTTTCTTCTTCTTTCTTTCAAAGAATTTAAAAAAGTAACTGTTTTAGTTTAGTTGATGATAAAATTGCGCAAAAAAAAAGTGTTAAATGCTAATAAAAACAATAACATACAAATTAATGATAACAGACAGATATACAAGAAAAAAAAAAGAAAGGAAAGGAAAGAAAAAAGGAATAAAAAGTAATTCAAAAAACAAAAAAACAAAAAACCAAAAAAAAAAGAGCAGAAATTTTGCACACAATCACTCGATCTCTCACTAATATTTCACTTTCACGGCCTAAAGGGACTTGTTAAACGGTACAATATTGTTGTGTATCGCATTTTAAACATGCCTCTGTGACCTGAAATTCGTTCGATAATTATTGTCAAAGTCATCAGCATTATTTAAATTGTTCCTCAAGCGGCAACAAGTGCAACAACAAACATCATATACCGTTTTTACTGACGCTATTGCTGCTGTCTTTCATTTCCATTTTGCAAATTGACAGACACGCAATACCAATACACGAATATTTGATTTGCTGTGTGAAAATTTGAAGTCAGTTATAAAAAAAACAAAAAAAAACACAACCCACCATCACTCCACCATGAATATGTTTACTTTATAATCGTACGGCTATGCATCCTTTGTCCTCAGTAAATTCCAAATAGACTTAATTATCCCTATCAGCCTTTCTAATGAAAATAAACTCAAGGTTACTGTTGTCTGCAAATATGATAACAGATCTCAGATTTTTCATCCGTGCCATACCTAAATAAGGAGAAAGGAATGTAGAATTACTTAGACTTGGCGTAAACGAAAATCCATGCGCAAAATTAAAAATTAAGTTGTGCTCTGAAATTTTCATTTTGTTTCGATTAAACTCCTGACAACTTTGGCCATATATATAACTACTAATATTAACACTAAAGCTACTGCATGGGTCAGTTTGGTCTTTTTCAACTTTTCTCTCCTTGGTCTGGTTTTCAAGATACCGATGGCATGTATCTACTTTTGTCAAAGTGAGTAAATGTTGCCCATAATTTTTGTGCAAACGCCACAGACCCCAAAATCAAAGATAAGAAGGGTGCAGTTATTCTCTTATCAAGCCAAGAAGCCATGGTTCAAAAATGGTCACGATCAGGCCACATATGGGGATATAATGGGTTAAAAACGGGGATAAACTTCAGAAAACATGGACTATCTTTTCAATATGTGTCTATGTGTGTAACTTTCAATCCCGTGAAAACATTTTCCTAAAGACATTTCCGACATTACGCTACCGAAATATTTTAAGAATCACTTGCATGTTCTGTCCACATCCACAACAAATGACACAATTTTGAGTTCAATTAAATTCAACCCCACCCACCTTTTATGATATCGATCGGACCACAATCATTTTCTAAGCTTTTGTTTCCATCTGTCCATGTATTCTTGGGTTCAACTTCCGACCGTAGGTTACTAATTTTCGAGATATTTTAATGACGTTTGATATACTGCCATGCTTAGCTGCAGAACGAACGCTGTTGAAAATAGTTCGGATCGGACTAGTTTTTCGACCACTCCCCCATATAACGCCGTGTTTCGATAAGTCGTTATAGAAAAAATTATTTTAATTTTTACCATTTCGAGGCAAAAACCGCTTAGTAATAGTATATCGAAATTCTAAATAAATGTGAAAACTTTGGAGCGAACGGAGCAATTTTTTTTGGCATTTCATGGCGAAAATTTCTTCTTAGCAAATAAACCATAAGGAATTTGGATCACATAGATCTATTTTTTAGACCGCTCCGTATATAGGGGCTCTCACGAAAGCCGACCCTTCTATGGCGTTATGAGAAAAGCACTCGGAAAATAAAAAATTGTTGGTAAATTTAGGCTACGTTGACGTTTGAGTAACCTCCAATACAAGGGCTTCTAAACGAGGTGGGGTAGCGTGTCTAATAATCGGTTTTGCCCAAATGTGGCATTCTTACTTCTTAGCGTTAGCTTCTTAATCGATTAAGCATGTCTGTCTCAAATTTCAATTTTCTATATCCATTTTTGCGCCTGCGACGATTTTATAAATTTGACCCATTTTGGTAGAAATCGATTTATCCAATATGCTAATACAGTTATTCATTCGTTTTGATAATAATACACCACTGCACCATTGCGCACCTCTGCGCGATACGTCCGCACTAACTTAATATACCCCGTACTACAAATGATGCAGAGTATATGTATGGCTTGGCTGCGATATTCACGAAGTAAAGTTAAAAATAAGAAAATAAAACAAAAAGAAAAGTCATTCTTTAGATGGTTAAATTCACTGAGACTCCTAGACTGAGACTAGCGACTACTAGAGAGAAAAACTCTTGATGGAGAACAATCGATTATGACAAACAATCATGAATGTTAGTCGGATATTTTGTAAAGGTCTGCTTAAAAAACAGAAATCTGAGAGAGAAAGCAAAAAATATTTTCACTCGCTCTTAAAAAATATACCTTTTCACAATTTATAAAGCGATTCCGAAATAAAATTAATTATGTTAGATACATAATGCACTTAGGAAAACGATTCTACATAAAGAGAACAAGTAAAAAATGCACCAAATCGTCCGTCTTTCTTTGATAATTTGTTTGTGTATCAATTTCAATTTTAAACGATTAACTCGTGAATGGTAATCAATCTCCCACACTCACACAAGGTCTGCTTGTTGGTGACCTTGTCGATGTCTTTGCATTCAACTGTCTAGGGTTGTTTAAGACGTCTGACCAAGCAGCACGTACGTGATGCACCAGTATGGGGTAACAACCCTGTGGCAAATATGGAGAAGGCATACAGCGGAAGCAGTAATAAGTCCGCAACAGGAAAAAGTCGCTAAGTTACTGGCACGGCGCAAGTTGCGCATAGGTTGGACGATCTGCAGGATCAGCGAGCGCAGAATCTTGGTAAGATGCCTCCAATGCTTGGAATTCGGAGATATTGCGAGACAATGCGGGGATCAGTTTGACCAATCAAAAGCTTGTCGTAGACGTGAAGAGAAAGGCCGCATTGCAAAAAATTGCAACAAGAAGCCCTCTTATATGTCCTGCAAAGGGACGCCCAATTTGGGCAGCGTCAAATGTGAACCAATCGAGCGGGCACTGGCAGGTAGAAGACTCAAATGAGACTAATCTCGATTATGGAGAAGCAGCTCATGATCTGCTTCTACAAACGGTTATCGAGAAGAAGGTGGACATGATACCACTAAACGAACGGGGCACCTTGCATCTACAGCGTTCGTGGACGGGGACTGCCAGCACATGGGCTTCGCGATGGCAAGAATAAGGGCCAAAATAGAAGTAATCCACTTTTATAGCTGCTACGCTGGAAGCTGCAAGATTCTCAGCACATGCTAGACGAGCTCGCGGCGAGCGCCCGTGGTAGACCAGTGGTTGGAATTGGTGGCGACTTCAATGCGTGAGCGTTAGAATGGGGGTAGCTGGACTTACTTAGTGTGCTCGAAGCGCT
>CCAG010010898.1:0-24383 GCA_001077435.1 Glossina morsitans morsitans | reverse complement strand
AATATGTAGATCGACTATGTGAAAATTTAAAGGCGATAATAATTATTCTTTTCACGTAGATTATAAAACTAGATTCCCATTAAGAAATGCTAATGTTTTATATCTAATTCATCACCCCATGTGCAGAGAGAGCACTTGGAACAGAATTATTGTAAATCTTTCAGTAATAGGTTTTATTTATTTTTTTGTAATATTTTTTGTTTTTATTTATTTATTTATTTTTTTTTTTTAGGTACAAGTCAAAGATAAAATCAGCAGGTTTGTTACTTGACTATAATATATGCATGTATATATATGAAAGTCGGTAGTGTAGTAATATGTATATGCATATACATATAAATAAATGATGAATTTTCTTAATGCCATTCGTATAAAGAATGTGTGTGACATGCAAACTTTTTCCAGTCTAGAGGACAATTAAGGCACATAATTTATATATTTTAAAAAAAATTTATACATTTATTTACGGTAGTAGTTGTAGCCTGTTTAACATATACCTTGTCAACAAAGTGCTGGGAAAATGCATTAAGTTTACAAATAAATTTTTAGCAGATCAGCAGTGCTGCAAAGTTGAAGATTTGTAAAAATGAATCTATCATTATTTTAGCTCGGATCGCAAAGTTTCTACAGCGAGTTGCTACAGGATACATGAACCACCCGGCAAATGCCCAGTAAAACGGCCATAGATAATGATGATGCACATTTCGGTTATCAAGCTTTGTAGCAAGTACATTTAGAACACAGGGGAATTTTATGAAAAACAGCAGCAACTTATTTGTATATTCTCAGTTAGAAAACAATATGACATGAATTTCAATAGTTCCGATTACCTTACTTTCAATGACCCGCATGAGTAGCCTAGGAAGTAAGGATCGCGACTGCCAAGTCAGTGTTCATATATTCACATCCCATGTGGCGTAAAGTTTACTTTGGTCGTAGCTATAGCGTGTGCTCCGTCGGTGCAGGCGTAACACTTATCAACTGAGTAGACACCCATTAGGCTGCGCCTACCACCTCTCTATCTCTTTCTCTCTTCTTATTTCCTTCTGATCGTCGTCGCTTTACATGGATAGGGGATATCCCATGCGTGATTGCTACATTTCAAAAACAAAAAGATCATTGCATAAAGGATTTGTCTGCATTTTCGTGGATCTGAGCTAATCCTTAAGTCATGTTTTTATCTAATATTTCCACAAATTGCGAGTTTATGTGTTTGGTCGAAATTAATGAAAAAATGGCTACAAAAATGATGTGACACTAAAAAATGTCAAATTGAGTGATGTAACGCTCTTTTTTTTTAAGATTGAACCCAAAGTGGTTCAAGATTTGCTTCTCTGCGAGGCATTGCCAAGACTTGAATTACATCTTTTACATCTGTTCATAACGCTGATCATGGAAGGTATATTAATACCTTTGCATCTTAGAATATCTAAATTCATTCCCGTACAAGACTTTGCAATCAATACCTTGACCATTGCCCTTGACAAAGCATAGACGCTAACGTCCAAAATTTTCCTTCTAGGAGAGCTAAAATTATCATTTCCTGGTGCATGATTCAAGTCGATTGATGTCACAAAAGAAGATGTAGAGTAGAAGCAGTCTCTAAAAGAGCTGGACTAATTCTTATGTCAGCGCAGGTAGTAGGTTGTGTGGAATGGCATTTACTTTGCTACAAACAGTAGACTTAACTGCAATTTTTCACAACTAAATTCATATTTAGGGCACACTGTCTTCTTACATTTGGTAGCTGACAGCGTAGTGCTTGTGTGGGAAAAATTTTGTTTGATTCTGCGCAAAACTTATCGTTTGATGCGTTACCAAATATATTAAGTCGAAAGCAGCATTTTCGTCATACTTTACTTCTACTACTAGCGAAAAGACAAAAATGATCTTCATGATCAAGAAAAAAATGACCGAATGCGTGTGAAGGCGATGAATGGACGGAATGCCAGTCCCAATATTGCTTTGTAAAATTTCGTTTTGCCGCTTTTGCATCACGTTCCGGAACGTTCCAGATCTCCGAACGTCTCAATATATATCACTCTAAGCCTAGTTTGAAATTGATTTTCTTAATTTTATTGATGAACATAAAAACTCGTTATTTCCTATATCGTTCTCCCTAACAATCTAGCAAATGCTTAGCCCTCTACAAACTTCATATAAAATATGTACTGATGTTCCTGCCAACGCAGCAAACCAATTAAGCGGCAACTGTGGTGTGGTTTAGGCACGCGTACATACTTGGCTTCACATAGCTCACCTAAAGGAGAACATAATTTGTTTAATGGCGATCTTCGTACACCGGTAACATTAAGAGGAATAGATTGTTTTGCTTTTGCTGTGCGTTCGACAGACATTTCAAAGTTTTCGAAAGACTTAACTCTTTTAAAACATTTTCGAAAAAAATTTTTTTGTAACTCCCGATACTTTTTTGACACACCAGTATTCTAGGTACATGGATAAATTTTCGTATAGCCGGTTTCTACATGTGTACATACTGAAAAATATTGAACCTTTATTCACTTCGCATATATTTTCTCACTCCCCCCTCTGAATCCCATTTCATTATATTATTCGAAATCAATTCTTAATAATATTTTTCAGTTTTTTCGAATTATTTGAACTTAAATTTCAAGGGAACTTAATTTTTACAGCATATTAATGGCATTTCTTACAGGTGTACGCCTAACACTTGTGTACATTGTGTACCGCTGCTATGTTACATACCACGTTTGTTGAATATTCAAATATCGTTTTCACACTCACACACCTCACTATGTTGATTCTGTATATGCTTTGCCATAAATTATGTAAATGTTTAAATTTATTGTTGTTATTATTGTTATTATTATTATTATTATTATTATTATCTCTTAAAACCCTCTCACATGCGAGAGGGCGCACAAAAGCACTAACAATTATAACCAATTCTTTTTTTTTATATATAATTTTTTTTTGTTTTTTTTTTTTTAGTAATTTTGGTTTCCTTTGAATTACGTTAAAATTGTGCTGGGGATTAATTTAACATAATATTAACCTCGCATATAAGTACAAAAATGTGCGCTTTGTTTCCCTTGCATTGTAATGCAACGCAATCTAAACCTAAGAAATCAACCGCGTATATATATCACTTGAGCTGAATGTCTTCTCTGAACATCATTAGCGGTAGCAGTAGTAGGAAAAAAAAAGTTTCGTAGAATTTGCATTCATTGTATGTATATGAATATATGCAGATATCGTCGGCGAAAGGGGAGTTCTAGCGGAGAGTACAGCGGTCGAGAATTCTTGTATACGTATGCATTAAACTTTCGTAGAGTTTTAGAGAAGCAAGAGCCGTTCAAGATTAATATTATGAGTCAAATGTAAATATCAAAATGACACGCGATGCTTTTTTTTAATTGCGCGCGATTTTCATTTTTTTCTTGTTTTTCTTATCTGTTTTGTTAATTTTCAAGTGCACCAAAAGCATTCGCTGCGCAAGATTCAGTTAACATTTTTTACATAAGCGCACGCCTATGGATTTTTGTCTAGGAATTTTGACAGCACCCATCATTTCTCAAAATTGTTATTAAATCATCATCGTGTTCCTTTCATGATTCCATTAGTTTTTAAAGTAAAAAAGAAAATTTTATTGGGTCGGTCTATCTTCTCCTCCATTATGGGTTGGTTCATGGGGTAAAAATAATCTGAGGAGAATGATTAAAACGTCTTAAGATCGGATCAGACAAAAAAATTGAACTGATAACAGTGGCTTGAGAAAAAAATATTTGACTGCTGACTAAGCATTTTTCTCCTACGCATGGCTTTGAGAATGTAATCGTGGTTTCAACAAACGAGCGGACAGACTGACAATAATATTCTCGCTAATCAATGATAAATTTATGTAAATTGCCCGCAATACGAAGTTTGAGTATGAGTTTAAAAAATTTTCTCGCATGCAATATTTCGCCTGCGGTGATTTTATTACCTACAAGCTACGAACTACAATAATAAGGTTTTTAGAGTAAGGATGAAATATGTAATCTAGCATTTTCAATAGCGTTAATCACGTGGTCTTACATTCGCACTGCCTGCCTTAACGAAAACTTGTAAATATTTTGAATCCTCACAATCCCGACAATCGCATAAATAAAGATAGAAAGCTGAAATTTGGCCTTGGTCGATGAAGAATAGAGGGTTAAAAAATTGAATTTGATCTACTCACACACACATCCACAATATTGAAGAAACTAAACAATGGCAAAAAACGCCGACGGTTTTTCAAAATTTTCGTCTATGACTTTCGATTCTCTGAATGTAGTCCTGAAAAACTGCCATCTATATATTCGCCAGAATCGCTTGCATGTTCGATGCAAAACGTCCACAATTAACAGCAAGATAGACAGACGGACAGACAAGGTTATATCGATTCAGAAAGTAATTCCGGATCGATCGGTATAATAAAAGAAGAGTTGATCTCAAGCCTTTCAGAATGCTTCCGACATCCGCACAAACTTAATATCCCTTGCACTTGCATACGTAATGTAGAGTACAACTGTCAATCAAGACATTTTGTTAATTTCTAATCGAATAAGTAAAATACCTGTTCGAATGGTACTTTTGATAATCTCAGTACACGCTATAACTGGTATTTTAAACTGCAGGAGTAACAAAACCTCTATTAAAAAGTCATAAGAACTTAAAAGGATGTTTACTAGAGCTGATCCGGATTAGCCTTATGTTTAACACTACACTAATTGTAAGATTCTCTTTGTAATGTTTAAAGCATGCAACTAACCAAATATCTATTCTTTTAGATTTTGTATACACACACATGTGTGCATCTTGCCTAAAAATATGATGGCTTTTAACGCCATCATACAATCACAGAGAAAAAGACAGGGGAATAAATCCTAAAATTTACTTATCAATATTCAGCAAAGCGACGCATTCGATGCTCATGTTCTCTCCCGATACTCATCAATATTAAGTTTACGTATGAGCCCAAATGAAAAGAATTTAAAAAAAAAGAAGAAAACCTTTCATAGTAAACTTGACTCAGCTAAATAAAATGTAAAACAAAAGCAATTAATTGTGAAAAGTCGGTTTTGTTTTTTTTTTTTTTTTTTTTTTTTTTTTTGTACAATGCCGAATTAAATATATTATGGCAGAGATAACAATCTTTCGTGTTTTCTCTTGCACACAAGTTACAAAACTTTTTAACCACAACATCGAAATTAGAATATTTTAGCTTCTGCTTTTTATGCTGGATAATACCCTTCTATTGCAACTACAACTACAACTGTTACTACAACTACAACTACTGCAACTATTACTAATATAACCACCCACTAACCTCGGAACTGAATGTACGATCAACGCCAGTCATCATCATAATTATTCGCATGCATACATTTGTAAAAGGCGGCTTGCTTTGTTTAATCATTTTCAGAAAATGAATGTAAATGAAGATCACTTAAGTTTAGCGTCGTGTCACTCATGCACAAACAAACCATCCATATACACTGTTGTGTTGTGCATGTGTTTATTATTTCATGTGTCATTTGATCCATTTCATACGTACAACAACTCATCTGCATGTGCTACCAGATAGATAGATCATTTCGTATACAATGCGATCATTTCCCCTTCTTTCTTCTTCGCGCCTCTCACCCTTTCATTCACTCTTCTTGTTGTTCTCCCTACCTCTCAACCCTTGTTTTCTTAATGCGAACTTTTTTATTTTTTTTTTTTTTTTATAGCCTGTGGCGTTAAATTTAACTCGAGACTTCAATTATATTTAAATAAAAAATTTTTCTGGGATTTTTTTCTTTTTTTTCTTTGCTTTTTTATTTCATTCTTATATTACTTACTGCGATGTATTCTTAGGAATTAATATCTGTTTTGCATGTCGTTATTTATTAAAAAGAACTATCGTTTCTTTTTTTGTTTCTTTTTGTTTATCGCATTTAAAAAAAAAAAGAAAAAAAAAAACAAAAAAATACAACGGAATGATATTCAACGCTTCTTCATAAATGAGGTAATTAGTTGTATATAACATGCGGTTGCGATGGCAGTGACTTATGCATACATTCGTTAAGCGGGGCAGTGTGCGTGATTTTAATAAATATCGGAAGTGAAATTTTAACGCGAATACATTGTTTATGATGCCAGCAATGAGAGAGCGGGCAAAAATTATGTAAAGTAAAATGTAAAATATATATTCTTTTCCGATCGAAACCTGTTATACCTCAGCATCTGAAGGAAATCGAAAGTATAAGAATCTATAAAAACATGACTTGACCGAAGACGAAAGTCTACCGAGGAATAGGTTTCGAAAGATATAGGAAATAGCCAATTAATTTTGGCCTTTGTATGCGACTCCTCCGTCTGTCTTGGTGGGTACGCACTTTAAAACAAAAAAATAAAAAAGTTGCTCACATTGATTCATTTGTAAATTATTCTTAGTTACGTGTCCTGCTCCTTTTTTTCTCCTACCGAGCAGTAGTATCATTCACGGTAAACAATATATGCTCAGTTTTCCCTCAAGCCCGCCGTCCTTTTGCTTATAATAATGATCAACCGTCGTCCCCTAAAAGAGTAAAAGAAATGGAGGACGGCCGTAGACTAGTGGGTGGGCGAAGTTGAATTTTTGTGGCTTCTCTTTCAATCAAAGCACGCGAATAATTGTCGAGTTGTGGGAGTTGACCTAATATTATTGATATATGAAATAATGCTGAGCGCCAACAGTTCTTGAAATAAACTGATGAATTAGGTTCGTTCTCGCAAGCATTGCAAGCATAAAACTACAATAGGGTCCACCAACGGTACTACAAAAAGAGCTTCTCTCGGGTAACTGTTAAGGGAATGAAATGATCTCATTGCCTCAAATCCTCAGGAATACTCCCCGCAAACACTATGGAATGACAAACAAAAAGCAGTAAGGAGTGTGGTGAGCGGTAAGAAGTGTGGTGAATACCTTTCGCCCAGCTAAGCTGTTGCCAGAATTGTTGGCATGGTTTCTTTGATTCGAGAGTCCGACAATTTTTCGCCAAGAATTCACTTCGTATCGTATTCGCTGGCATTAGCCTGAATTCTGAAAATCGCGATGAGTGCAACGAATCGAATTGAAAGATATTTTCGTCTTTTCAGATCAAGGTCAACAAGAGAAATTTGTGGCAGATTTCAGTTATGATGATGTCCAACTAAGAAAAAACATTCCAGCTAAAATATTCGCGCCCTTCCTCTTACTCTCTTTCGACCACAGTGCTATGTATATGCTAACCGCAGGAGTCTTCACTCATAATCAACTTTAACATCGTCAATAATACTAAACTCTATCGCGCTACAAATTTATGAGCCAGTTTTCGTCTATTCTTTGCTTTTTTTTTGGGTCTGAGCAATAAAGAAATGTTCTTTGGCCGAAGAGCCCGGTAATTTATTTAGTCATCGTTGGAGTGAAGACGATTTCTGGCACCTTATGATTTACAGCAATCCAATAACTTTGTGATGAAGTAATCTCCTCTCAAAAACATTGCACTAATCAATATATTATTATTTAGTAAAACATTTTATCTAAATCAATCATCAAATATTGCATAACTCAAGCGAGACGTCGCCATGCTTCGGAACGGCGTAGTGATTGGTTGGAGTGCCTGTTGGGGGAAAAGAAAAGCAAGATAGACGGTTAATGCAAAACTTGCTCTTTTATAGAAAATTTTGAAAATATTGAGACTTTGTATAAATTCTTGCTAATTGCTGAGAGCGGTCGCCACTACTACTAGTACCATAAGGCAGTAAATAAAACTGACTTTTTAGTTCAGTAACAGCACGTGCTATCCCGAGAAGTGTATAACACAAAGCTTTTGCGACCTTAGAATAGGTAGAGTACTGTGCCATAAAAAAGCCATTTTCAGGGACCATGATTGCCCCTACTGAAGAACAATGGGTACGTTACGATTTACAAAAACAAAATAACAATACTTTGGTAAAACCACTAGCATCGATCACAAAACTAAATATTCATGGTGGTCATGGTTGTGACGAGGTGTATCCACTTCTTCATATTATGGAGCAGTCCAACCTAACGAAATGATACCAGCACGATGAAAGTGAGAGAGAGAAACCATAAGCCAAGTGTTATGATATCATGACTTGTCAGGAGAGTGACGTTCGGTTCTATATGGTGTAGCCCGCTCCGGAAATATAAGAAGCACTAAGCTGAAAAGTACTATCCTCTCCACACATCCACACATTAGTGCTTCTGATTAATACGGACTTTAATGGGCAAAAATGGCTTCTTTGGGTTGATAGCTTCGAAATAGCGTGATAATCAATAGTGTAAACAAAATGTTTCGTGACATCGTCGCCTTTGTTTTATAAGATTCTCTGGCGTACATTTGGGGAACTTTTCGCCCAAAACGCATAAAACTATTCCTCCATTACTTTAAAGGTGGATATAAAAAATAACTTCAAACTAAGAGAAGAAGAGAAAGAGGCTATAGGATAAATGAAAAGGAAAGACTGTTTCATGTAACCTTAACAGTGTTACCTTACCCCATTTTCGCTTTAAATATTGAAGACTAATTTTTGTTTTTGAGAAAATTCATTTTATTTAAATAGTTTCTTTTTAATTCATTAAAATTAAAATATTTTCCATTTTTTTATTTATTTTTGTTTTTTTATCTCATTTTTCATACAAAAAAAATTCTAAACATAAAACATTAAGAAATATTATCACAGTACATATATATTATATTTATTTAATTTTTTTTAATAAATATCAAAAGTATTTAATATACATGAGTTACATAAAAAATTCATACTAAACAAATCTCACGCTGACTTTTTAAAACTAACATTTACGTATACACAAAACACATACATATTATATAGATATATATAATATATGTATATATAACTATACTTAAGAATCGTCGTTAGGGCGAATGTGGTTTAATTAAATATTTTAAAAACATTTGTTCTATCTTTTCAGACGAATGTTGTTTGAAATGTGTAGAGAAAAAAAATTAAAAAAAAAAAATAATAATAATAAATTTTTATTAATAATAATGCTGTTGTTTAGTTTTAAAGAAAGCTGTGATTTTTAATAGAGAAACTTTGATTCACTGAAGACGATTAAAGCTAAAAAAAATTGCATTTTAAATTCTTGGGTCTGACTTCTCTTATAGTAAAGTAAATCTCGTTAAGAATGAATCGGAGAATTCAAACCCGAAAGTTTTTCATTAGAATTTTTAGAAATCAATCACCACTCGAGATAATGTTTTAAAAAAGATTCAAGACATATTATGTGCTCTCTGTATTGCCAGTCAAACGAAAGTCGGACATTTACGGTTTTATCCAAGCTGGTTAATGGTTTTATCCAAGTTCAAGCAAACTGTAAGTACAGTTACTTCCTTTCTCCTACCTTTAGGCGAATTCGTAAATTTAAAAAAAAAAACGGATTGTTCGAAAACCTCTATAGGGGATTTCTTTCCCCTATTAGCCGAACGAAGTATTTACAATTTCTCCTATCTTCGCCCGAATTCTTTCTGGGAAAAGGACTTTTGTTTTTGTTGGCCGACAATATAGAGCAGAATTCTGTTGTTGTTGTTGTTGTTGTTTTTATTTTTGTCAAGAAAAGTAAAATTTTTTAAATCGATTTTCTTTTTTTAAAATATTATTAAATATTTATTGCATTTTAATTTCATTTTTAAAATCCTTTGTGTTGACCTTTTTGATAAAAATAAATTCTTTGTAATTTCTGCGCTCTCTCTCTCTCTCTCTCTTACTTACATTTCTAAAAGTTTAGTGAACATAACAAAGTGTTTGTTTCGTGTTTATTAACCTACATTTTCTTTCACTGCAAATTTGTTTTTTTTTTTTGTTTTTGTTTTTTCCTTGATTAATGACTTATGGATAATTCGATTGTGATAATCTTCAGATTGTAATGAAATACATATGAAATCTGTAATGAAATTCAACAATAGGAAGAACTTGTGGTTAATATTTGTATGAAAATGTAAATGTCACTATTTCCTACTGTGCTTATATGAATCAATCGCTATGCGTGTAACAAGGTGACGGTTAGAAAGAAGTGGGGAAAGAGAAACAGATCTAAGAGCGAGGCCTAGTAGGTATTTACACAGCCCAATCGGTAGTTGCTTTATTTTTTACCAAACTGAGCAACCCAGTTTAGCTACGATCAAGGTGAACTCTACCGCATTTACATTGGAGCTCGCATACATTGACTTAGTAGTCGCGATTGCGATATTTTTTCTTTAGACTACTCATGCTCATCTTCAAATTTAATAGAAATTACAGGGTTCGTTATCACTGTGTCTTTCAGGTATTTTTTATTATATATCCTACACTTGGTATATTCAGTTTATACGTGTCGTACGTAACACACAGTAGGTTTTAAGGTAAACGCAGCTTTTATTACACAGTTTGATTCAGAAAAAGATTCTGATTCCTTCTCTAAATCAATCCAAGTTTGTCGGTCCATCTGATGTCTGTCCATTTATGTTTCTGTCCGACCTACTGGTGACAATTTTTAAGATATTTTCAGAAAATTTGGTACACTGGCATGTTTTGGTTCAAGGACGAACGCCATTAGCAATGGTTCGGAATAGTGTACTTTTTCAATCACTCCTCATATAATATACTATTTTGAAAAGTTGATATATGGGAAAAAATTGCAATTTTCTATATTTTTCGACAAAACTCGCTGTGTAATAGTATTTCGAGATTCTAAACTGGTATGGAAAATTTGGTTCGACTGGAGCAATTTTTGAAATCCCCTCTCTTATAATTGTTCCTATCGGAACCGAATCTTTATATGGCAGAAAGGCATAATTTTGAGCATTTCCTGGTGCAAGTTATTTCATAATAGTAAATTGACATGGAAATCAACCTTAGCGAATTTGGACCACATACGTCTATTGTTTGAATACCATTATCTACAAGGATTCTCAAGACATTTAAATATTCATATACCAAAGAGGTTGAGTAGTTCGTTGAAAATTTGTTCGTTTGGCCAAAATTGAACCACATAAGTCTATTTCTTGGACCATACTCCATATAAGATTTCCCATGAATATTAAGCCTTTCAGAAAACGGTTTAATTCTTCATATTTTATGATGACAATTAGTCCTTAGTGGCGATTGAGCAAAAACGGGAACTTAGATCATATAGATTTATTTTTTAGACCCCCTCATTTATAGGAGTTATCATGAAAAGAAAGCCCTTAGAGGGATAAAAAGTCCCTTTTTTAATTTTATATGAGACATTTTTTAATACATATTTTAGGAAACAAATTAAGTTTGCTAAATTTGGGTTGCGCCATATAACGTACTGGGAATCCTCCAATCTGCGGAAAAGCAAGGATTTGCATGAAGATAATGTGTAACTTTTGGTCTGTTAATGCTAAAAGGGGTGACTAACTGTACTAGGAGAAGCGGTATAGAGCATCGAATGGGAGGCCTTGCCCGACAATAAGGTTCTTACTTGTTTTTGACTGGTTTCGAATTCCCATTGGATTCGTATTTCATGGAAAAGTCAAATAACGGAACAATGTAATAGCGATCCGAATCAAAACGAATATGAAAAGAGGCAGATAGGTTGCAATTTTCAAGCGATTATTTAAATTATTTGTATTTTAGAAATCTGAACGGTCTTAGAATGTTTGCAGTCGTGGAACTGGAAGAATGTGCTTGTGATTTTTAATATTTCTTTTGTCTTTAATAAGACACCAATAATCTTACCTCTTTCTTGTACACTTTTCTACTATAACTGAAATGCGTAATCATTGCCTCAATGCCCTGTATCTTCTTAAAATTGTTTTGTGTCCCTTTACATCATCATATAGGGTGATTCGTCTCCATTAGCCTCGGTTGGGCTGTCCATTGACGGATTAATCCGTTTCTCTTTTTGACGACGATTACAAAACCATACGCGGACTACTTCCTTCTCCATACACAAACGATCGGCCAACTGACTGATCTCTTCGCTAGTGGGTTTTTGATTCATCATAAAAGAACTCTCGAGAGCACCGCGTATAGAAGTTTCAATAGAGGTGCGTTTTTTGCGTCGTCGTCCCATTATTTCAGGTGTAGTAACTGTAGTTTGCAGAGCAGCAGGATCGAAGATACTATTAAAAGATAAAGCGAAAAAAAACAAAATGTAGATCATTACATGTGGTTTAAACATAAATTTTAAAATATAACAACAAAAAAAGAGAATAAATTTAATTACACTTACCCGCCTGTCGCTTGTATGGTACGGTCGGCGTCATCTAGCCATTTCTGCAATAGAGGCTTCAATTTGCACATATTCTTGAAGCTCAAATTTAAAGCTTCGAAACGCGAAATGGTCGTTTGAGAAAAATCATTACCATATAATTTGCCCATAGCTAGGCCCACATCACCCTGTGTAAAACCTAATTTAATGCGGCGCTGTTTAAACGTTTTAGCGAATTGTTCCAATTCTTCGAGGTCAGTAGTTTCCTCGGGAGACGGTTCTCCCGCTCTGACTGCATTATTGGCTGTACTTTTAGGTATTTGTGGTGTTTGAGGTCCACCAGTGGGCGTGTTAGGTGTTAAAAGACCGCTAACCTTTACATGGTTACTGCCACTAGTAGAGGGAGACGGAGTTTTATGTTGCGCACTGACGGCGGCCGCATTATAAATTGGCAGCGGTGAAGATCCTGGACTATGCACTGGGGTGTGAGATAGTGTGGGTGTAGAAGTTTGTAGAGTTTTCATATGTAAAAGCTCGGATTGGCCAGTCGTTTGCAGCAGAGACGAACAACGTTCATGGTGAGCGAACTCTTGTTGTTTTTGTAAAGCCTCTAATTGCTGAGCGGCCTGGGTTAAAGCTTGTCTTTGCAATAGGAATTGGGCTGTAGCCACTTGAGCAGCAACTGAGGGATCATCTTGACTCAAGCCCAAGGAACCGCTTCTTAGTATATCTAAATAACTTTGAAATTGTTGTTGAAGGGCTACTTGCTGCTGTTGCAAGGCTTGATGAAATTGGGAGAAGTCATGAGGAGCCAAAGGATTACCTAAAGCAGTTCCAGCTAATAATGGGTTAGTTATGCCCAAACCAGCCGTTGCAGTGAATTGAGTTTGAGGTGAAATCAAACTGGCGGGCAAAGGAATCATGGGACTTCGCGATGGAATAGGAGCAGTTAGAGGGACCGATGGATTTTGACTGCAAGTCGGTGAAAGAGCTTCTGGATTCTTAAGGCATTTTAAAGAGGGCGAAGGAGACTGAGAGCTATGTCGGGAATTTTCACTAGTTAAATTTAAAGCTGCCTCCTCCACGACTTCGACCTCATTTTCACTCTTTATAGAGGATTTCAAAAGCTTTGGAGAATGAAGACTAGGCGAGGGCGGTGAAAGCTGCTGATGATGATGATGGTGCTGCTGGTGGTGATGGTGGTGGTGGTGGTGGCGATGGTGAGAATGATGAGTCGAATGGTGATGCAGACTATGCAAAGGATGCGGATGTAAAGCCGATAGCTGGCGACGTTTCAAAGGAGGATGACTTAAGCCCATAGGACTAACCGGAGACGAACGGCAACGATCACTTGAGTTGCCTACACTTGAAGTATTATCCTCACAGTCAGAAGCTGCAATTGAAACGAAAATGATTAAAAAAAAATAGTTTTTTTTTTTTTTTAATTTACTCTTCTTATATTTCCAAAAAAAAAGTTATCGAAGAAGAAACACGTGTTGTCACAAAAAGCAAAGAAAACACACACTTCAAACGTTATGCTAAATAACGAAAACAAAATAACATTTTGCATATACTTAGATAAGCTTGAATACAACAATCCTTTGAAATTGTATAAATTCTGGTCAATTTCATGCTTTACTGATTCAACTGAACAAACAAATATTCATTCACACACACACACACACACACGCATGCATACACAGGCACGACCACCCGCCCGCACTCTTTCTTCACTCTCTATCCCTTGCAGTGAACTTTACAACTGCGTACCCATAACTGCCTGCTTAGGTATACAATTTGTGTTTTCCTCAAACTCATCTAAATGGTATTTTCATGTTTTCTTTACCATTTTCTAATATTTCCCACAGAATTGCAAATTTTCCTTTTATAAAGTTTATCATACAATTGAATATTTGCACACAAGAATGAATGAAAAAAAAAAGAAAAAAATTATTCAAATACTATCTTTTAATGCACATTCGTAACGAAATATTGATTGGGAATTCCACCCTCGTTTGAATAATAAACTCTACGTCCAAGTCCAAGAATGTGGAAAAAGGAAAAGTTTTTCTTCTTTTTTTTTTTGTTTCTTTCCTAAAATTTCTATAAATTATTCACTTTCGCCCTAAGCTAACGATTGTTGCACTTGTAAAGGTCGGTCGGTGATTCATTCGTTTATAAAACAGACCGTTTATGACCATTTTGTTAAAAATTTAAATATTGGTCCAAGAAAGTCAAACCCTTTTCCACCATGCTTAGCCTTGATGGATATTGACTTCATAATTGTATGCATCACTGAATTTTATAGAGTTTTGCATACATTCTTATGGATAGCATAGGTTTAAATAAATATATGTGTGTGTGTTTATTTTTCTTTCTTATTGCTTTTGATGACTTCTTTTGTGCTAACTCACGGTCACCATATTCACTCGTGTTAGTTCTTATGCAAAAAAAAAAAAAGAGAGAGAGAAAGAGAGAACGAAACGTTAAAATCCTTTTTTGTTAAGAAAAATTGTATCATGGTACGTGTGCATTATTTGGTATTCAGATGATGTGCAAATTTATGTTTATGGATGAGTATCCAATGCAAAAGCAATGAGAATGTACAGTGGTGGTGGTGTACAAATAATTTATAGAAATTTTCCTTTAAAAATTTGTTTTATTTATTTCCAATAGTATAGAAGGTAAGACATATCGGTTATTGTGACCTATAGGTTGACCACAATTCGAACAGACGGACAGGTCAGCTTGGAATGCTTCAGGGGATGACACTAATTCTGAAGGGGCTCTGAATCGACCGATATAATAAAGGGCGGATGTATCCCATGTCCTTGTGGGTGTGACATATATCAGCACACACTTTGTACACCCTTGTCAAGATACTGTAAGAGTACTTTACCACACTATTTTCACCGGGGCGACCATTGAGTGGATATAAGGCTGATGGCTAACTAAAAGTTGTAAACCGTAGAAACCCTTGGACTACCAGCGTAACTAGAAATTGAAAGAACATAGTACAACATGACGATTACATAGCTTGAAGCAAGAAATTTAGCACTTTTTATACAGTTATGTTTGGATTAGCATTGTAATTATCTAAAGCACAACGCTTCTTATTAATCCGTTTTAAATTGACTCCGTTGTTCTATTTTTCATTCCAATATTTCAATGATTGTAACTGGACGGACGGATAACCAGAAAATTTATTCCATATATATCCTGGCAGTGTAATTTACTACCAAAAATATTGTGTATTTTTCGTTTGCGGATCTGCTGCGTCTTCGGCGGCTTTGGCGACCACAGGAGCTCCAACAACAGGCGATAAAATTTCACTTTGATTTCGGACATAATTTCCTTAAACAGATATTAAAGCCTAAATCTATTCTCTATCTACTAAGCCAAATTTTTACCCTCTACTACCAGTGCACTCGTAGGGTCACTTCACTACATCATTGTGTGTGGTCTGATTTATTACGCTTTCGTATTGTCATCCTACTAAAAAATTAGCTTAGAGCAGCCGCGACGTTTCCTTAGGTTAGGCCGCAGTTAACTGACGGTGTTACTTTTCTAATGCTGATTGAAGGACAAGTTCGAGCGCGGTTTTATTTTAAAGAATTTAACAATAGATTCCTTTATTTTCGGAAGCTGAACTTCGGGTATGCGTTAGCGCGCGGCGAAATCTATGCTTAGCGACAATTTTTAGTAGATTGTTGCACAGATTATACCTTTTTTCGCCATATTCATCGATTAAGTGTACCCATGAACTCTTTTTTTCTCTTGCCTATAAGCGTTTACTTGCAAACTCCTGCATAAAATCGTAGATGAGGTAAATAGAGCCGTTCGGTGGGACTGTTGTCTTGCTCATATTTTATCGACTCCGCGCAGACTTTGCATTCAACCTATATTACTCTGCGCCATTAGTTAATTTTTATTAATGTTACATAAGTTAACGCTAGGTCTGTCCATAACACATTACGTTCATTTCGCATTTGCTCTTTCCATAAAGCAATTGCTTTAAAATTTTCCACAGCACTCTGTTTGACAATTAACTCATATATTCCCTCAACACGAATGTATGACAGTTTTTTCAATTAATTAAATTCATTTTATTCATAAAATCTAATAAACAAAAAATATTACAAGTTATATACTAATTGAAAGATAACGTGGACAATTTTACTGGAGAAATTATAGTCTTGTATACAAACTATCTTACAATCATAACAGTACCATACCTTAATTACCATAACCTTTCACCTTAAACCCTACGAATTTTAAAGATGCCCAAGAGCTGGATGGTGTTATAAGTGGAAATGGAAGGTACCTTTTGATATATGCAGAACTTATGTTGATAGCTTAGCGATGCAGTTGTTAAAAATAAAAAGGAAGGAAATAGTGATAATCCTAGATATATTATGAAATGTCAACCATATTTTCGGACATAGTGCTGCTACCTTTTTGCCTTTTCGTATCGCTTAGTGTCGTTCTCTCATATTCAGTATATTGAAATAAAATCTAAACCACATTTTCGGACATGGCTCTACCTCTTTCCTTTTTCTTTCTCATACTGTTATTTCCATATTTTCGGACATAACGCTACTTCTTGCCTTAGACTGATATCGCTTGCTACACTGTATTTTTCTATTAGATTGTTTAATTAAGTTCTTTTAGGTTCTAGGTTCTAGGTTATTTTCAGTGACGACACGCTGCTCTATACAACTAACGTTACGGTGGATCTGCTGAGGGAACTGTGACAAGTCGTAAAGTCTGATCTTACGGATATACTTGTTCAAAAACTGGGCAATTGGGTTAAGTCATTGAACACGACCTTCCGATATCCTCTTCTTCCGTTGTAAGTGTTTCTCATACGCAACGTTCTTAGTTTAGCTTATATTTTCATTGAAGCAAATGCAGATTCAGGAGGAGTACAAATTATGCAATGTTTTATGCAATCTATTGCATCGATAGCCTTTCGCTAAGATAAAACTATGAAAACTCTGCTAAGATTAAAAATTGAAATCTTTTTTTTCACATTTACTGCCACTGTCTTCAGTTTTCCATATTGATACCAATAACATATACATATATATATATGTGTGTGGAATGAAACGCAACAACGTAACATCATCATTATCATTTGACTGAAATGCCAACAGTTGATGTTCAATGAATTTTAGATTTTTACAAACGTAGACGATGGCCACCCAACGTAGCAAACGTTACAAGTGAAGAGAAAATAATATAAAAAAAAGAAAAAAAACTAAATTTAAATCTAAGCACTGGACCACAACGGAAATGTATAATTTTTGCATAAAAAATTCTCGTGTATATCGAAAAATTTACAATACAAGACCAGGCATGAACTTTTGAATACACCATTGGCTTGCTTGCTTGCTGCTATATGGTGAATACACGAAGAACACATACATAACATAAATAACGTAAGATTTATTTATTAAGAAGTAAAGAAGGCATTGCATCATCAATAATACACAATCAATGCCAACTAACCCTAATTTTGAAAAGGTGTAAACATGAGAGGATTTATTTTTGGTATTAAATAAATATTTGAAAAATATTCTCAACTCAACTCTTAGCTAAAATATCTTTAAATCAAATCTTAAGAGTTTTGAGAAAAACTTTTCATGCATTACGCAGATTAGTTAAGTGTTCACTTTGTCTCCCTTGTTCCCTCTCATTCTTTGTTAAGAATCGTAATACTTGAAAACACATTTTAGGGATCTCTTGAAACCTTCTTCTTCTACTCTTTTTTCCCTCTCTCCGCTTAAAGTCAATTAAGGAGATGACAAACAAACTATTACTTAAGTTGTGTATAAATGTTTGGCACACTTTCCTGACACTTTTAAAACATCATAATAAAACTAAATAATAGCTAAAAAGGAAAGAGAGGAACAAGATGATCTGATCAGGAGGCTGAAAATAAAAAAAAAGGAGAAGAAGGGTTGTTGTCTTACAAGAACTTTGCCACGAGTTTTATTATAAATAAATGTTTTTTTTTGTTGTTTTACGGGTTTGTCTTTTTTGGAACTCCTCTCTCTCTCTCTCTCTCTCTCTCTCACACACATTATTGATTGGTCTCACTTTTCGACAATCTGTTCCATAAACATAGGTTAGTTTTTAGGTCTTGTGTAATAAAACAAAAATTGATTCATTTGGGTTTAAATAAGAAGAAGAAGAAGAAGAAGAAAAAAACAAACTGCGTTAGTTATTCTACGACAACAGCAGATGTTTTTATAACAGCAGCAGCCATATAGCAATAACACCAACAAGAATATTATTAACAACTATTACATATGTAGGGATTGCCATTGAAAATTTCATTGGATTGTTTTTTTTTTTTTCTCATTTCATTTTACACGGAAAAGTGATTGGGGGGGAAGCGTGTGCGTCCGTATTTCAAAAGTGTGGACAAATCGTAAATTTATCACACGTCACCAGTCACCAGTGAGCAGCTCAATGAATGAAGACAAAAAAAAAAAAAAAAAAATAAGCAAAGAAAATCCATTTCTAAAACCAAATGGTGTTTTTGTTTAGTTTGTTTATCACTGAAAAAAGGATTCATTGCAAATATTATATATTCAAAATAATCGAGCAAACCATCTGTGTTCGTTTTCTTCTTCTTTTTTTTTATTTTTAATAATTATAAATTTAAATAAATTTTTTTAGGTTTTAGCTTCAAAACATATGTGGAAAAGTGACGAACACTATCCAAACATTATTTTCTAAAACTATTGGTTAATTTTGCTATATACAGTGACGATATTCTTGTGTATATTTTGTAAATACGTGACAACAGGCTTGTTACGGTGATGCGAAGTTCGCATTAGCAATTTTTAAATTCTTGTTTATCGCATTAATCGGCAACAAAGTGAAAACAATAAAAATCCAAAAAGAAAAGAAAATTATATTCGGCCACGGCCGCATCTCTTATACCCACCATTTTTATGCCAGAGGGGAATTAATAAAAAGGGCAAAGACTAATTCGCCATATACATAACATTGGGGGGACGTGACTGATTTTTTCTTCTTCTGTGGGATGTGCATGCGAACTTTTATTAAACAATGATGACTATAAGACCTAGGAGGTAAAGGCGGTCTCTGTGCAAGTTGAACTGCAAGAGTTTCCAACTTATTTGACAAATTTGAAGGCGATATTTTTATTTTTGCAAATGGAAGGTATAACGCAGATCGGCAGAAGGCTAGATCGACAGACGGACATACTTAGGTGCATGCCGAATTTTTTTGACACTAGTCAAGAATACATATACTTTGTGGGGTTTCTGAAGCTTCTTTCTGGCCATTACAAAGGATTTGAAGAAGTGCCTCTTTTTCTTCAAAAAACAATTTTTTTCTTGTCTTCATTGATATACGTTTTATAAACTCCTCGTGCTATGTGCTATTAACTATTTTTCTATCCTAAAAACATTTTTTAACGGATCAGATTTTAAGATTATTATATCGGCATTACCCTTTAAGTAAATGCAAAAGAAGTACCTTACAATATCCTATTGTTATTCATGTAATGTCTTTTCCGAACAAGGGAAAAACATATGGGAAATAGTCGGAAAAGTGGACTGATCTGAACCATTTTCAATAACGTTTGTCATTGGTCTGATCAGTTTCAGTTTGGTTAGGTCAGTGTACCAAAGTGGATCGAATTCAAGAATGCGAGAAGGACAGATGGACCGACAAGCTTAAATCGGTTCAAAAAGTGGGTCTATCTTAAATCCTTTTGGATGTTGCATATATGCTTTTTTGTTGCAAGAGGTTTAGGGTGAAAAAATGAATATTGGGCGATATTGCTTTTTAAATTTCTTTCCTTGCGATGATCAAGAACCTAAAAGAAATGTAAGCAGGAAGTTTGAAGAAGTTTGAAGAAAAAGAAACAAGGAATGCAAATATTGGGTTAGAGAGGCCGATAATATAGAAAGATTTTTCAACAATATAAGAAAGCAGGCGTAGCGCTAAATTGGGCCAAGTATCGAATGTATGTACGAGTTCGCACTGAATGCGTCATCTCTTAAGAGCTGTGATGTTTTTAAGACAATTGCAACGACTTTAGTCGACCGATTCAGATCATTTTAATTAAGTCCTCTCTAAGAATTGATATCAATCGATCAACACTATCCATTATAATATCGAATATAATATGTTTTTAACTCGTGAAAGCTTATTTAATTAAAAAAAACCTTTTTTTTATGCAGTAGATCGGTTAAGAATAATTAATTTTATCTAAGAATAATTAATTTTATCTACTTACCATTCGATTGCATGGGCGACGGTGATCGTGATATACGACTTATGTCTGTAAAATATTAAAGAAAAAACAATATTTCAAAAATTTATTTTCAAATTTCAAGCAATTTGTACACACACACATACACACACACATGCACTCTAGCTGACGATAATAAAAATTCTTTTAAAACTTGGAAACAATTTCTCTTTTCGTTTAAGTTAGAACACAACAATGTATTAAATTGCAGTTTCCGTTGTTCTTGTCTATGGTTATAAAAATAAAAGGATAACAAGCCCACGCTTGCACACAATAAAAACAAACATCAACGTCTATCCTAACATTCAAAACTGAAATGCATATGAAATGAAAGTGGTCTAGTTGGCTTTGATCCTTTGACTATTAGTTTATTCATAGAAAAAAGAAGAAGAAGAAGAAGAAGAAGAAAAAAGTAAAAGAAAACAAACATATAATAACAACATACTACTACTAAACATAAACATATATATGCATGCATGACTATTGACCACCTGGTCACAGTTGACTGACATCATCAATACACTTAAAAATAAAACATTGAACAGAGGCAGACAGTGGGAGATTGTGTTTTGTCCCCACTTTGACGCATACATAACACACAAATGTCCATACATGTTGTCCATTTCTATACGTACGTGCCGCATAATAATTTGAATTTTCTAACGTATACTACGGTGAATACGATGATGATAATAACGACCACTATGAGGTCATTTCATTTCCGACCACTCAAATTTACAATATTTCCAATTTTTATTTTATGTTTATGCATGAGCATCAGTAAAAAAAAAAAGTGCTAATTTATGAGTTTGAAGTTTTACTAGCTATGTTTCCTTCCCTTTTTGTTTTTTGTTTTTTTTTTTTTTTTTTCTTTTATTCCTTCTTTTTACTATCAGAATAAGAAGTTAATATCCCTTAAAGTTTTTTTTGCACTTTATTTCGTAGAAAGTATATGGAAATGCATATTAAACATATTGGCAATATTTGTGAGTGTGTAATAATTCATATGAAAGCTTTAAAAGACAACGCATTGCCCAAAAATATTGCTGACGACTTTCCATTTTATTGCAAAAAATCGTAAACTTTATAAAAATATGAAATAATTCTCGAAATTTTTAAATATCGAAAAATCATATTTGAGAAATTCATATAAAAGTAGATCGATAGAGTGGGTGGTATTCATAGAAAATATTTATGTTTAGCGAAAAGGCGAACCAACAATAATCGTGTAAAATGAGATAAATAGATTAAAGAATCGCATAAATTGAAAGTGACTAAAACAAGAAAATCAATTTATAGAAAATATAAAAACCCAAGCAACCGAAATCTAGGCCATCGACTTAACAACGTAAGTAAATCGGTTCGAACAACGTGTAGTAAAAGCTTTATAATCGTGTAAAAAAAATTAATGTGAAAACTAGTAAAGACATTACACTCGGGCAGGCCCGACTGTTAAATATTATACACCCTGTTACCGGAACACCGAAATATGTACCTTATTTCCCCCACCTTTTGATGAGAAACCTTATCTGAGATGGAGTTCAAAAAATTGACTTGCGTAGTTCAAATTTGCAGCATATAGGTCTTTTTGTCGACTAACTGTAACAAATCAATTTTCAGCATTAAGTATTGAAAATTAGAGGCTTTGTCATATAAAAGCTTAGTTCTCCAGGGTACGATTAGGTGGAAGGGGGTTCAAAAAATTCGCAATGCTATTATTGAACGATTTTTGTCGAGCAATTTTGAAAAATGGAAAGTTTTCCGTTAACGTAAAGTGCACGTACAAGTGGATCCGACGAAATCCATTTTCTATGGGATTCAGCTTTGGATCACGTAATTGATTATTGTATGTATTAATAAATTCTCTCCGCTTGAATTGCGTTCAATTTTCTTGAAATTTTGGATATAGGTAACTGTACGTTACAAGCTGTCCCTTTAGTATATATAACAAAGAGTAAAGAGATGGATGTCAGCTTGTAGCCTTTAAGCGATTGCAACTGGAAAAAATACATCTGAAGTCACAGATAGGGTAATAACCAAATGATTGTTATCGAAACGATTTCTAGATTGAATGACTCTGATAAATATTTGTGTTTAGAACACTCTTAACCATTTATAGCCCATACCTATAAAGTTTATGCGCATACATGTACAACACTCGGAATGACTTCATTATATCAATCGATTCGGAATCATTTTCTGTGTCGATTTAAGCAGGTATATCCATCAGTCTGCATGCATTTTTTTATCTCCATCTATGTTTTCTTGTGCTCACCTTGCGCATGCTGATATTGTAACGAAACTTTGTTTGCTTTGGCCCACGAGAAGAGATCCTTCATGTATAATATCCCGCTTTGAAGACTTGTTATATGAAAAAAAATTTGCAGTTTTTGTTATTTCTATATAATAACCTATGAGAAGTATTATTCTCAGATATGATATGAATGTGGAAAACTTGGCTAATATATAGAATATTTGTTTTAACCCTATTTCGTGTAATAGAACTCTTACATTAAATAAGCCTTCATACGGCAACTAGATGTAAGTTTTATTATTTTTCGGTGGAAATAGGTAAAATGATGATTTGGCATATAAACACACCGTGGTAAACACGGATCACATTGATCTATTTTACTGATCCAATTCCATATAATGCTTCCAATGAAAATTTCCATATGAAAGCTTTCATGTAGTAATTAGACGGCATTTTATAACGAAGAATTGTTTAGGCAATGCCGTGTGATCTCTTGAATAATCCGCCTCGCTTGGGTTTTAGGTCAATGTCTGCTTTAACTTATACGCTAAAGTCTTCTAACTATTGCGAACGCATTTAGGGCCTGATGTAATATTTCTAGTGAGCATTGCAAGTTGTGCCCCAATAAGCATTACTAAGCTTATTTCTCTGGCAGCTATTCTCCAGTTATTTCAGATCCTTGCTGCAATAAAATTACATGAAATCTTTACCTGCATTTTTCTTTATGCTTACAAGTCTTGATTAAAATAAATTGCACATCTTGCGTCTGTTACTTTGTCAGCGTGAATTTCATATATTGACTTTTTTATTTTCGGGGCAATTGAAGTGTAAATCATTGCAATGCCTCGCTTAAAATGAAAAAAAAAAAAAAATTGGAAGACGCATAAAAAGTTCAAAGTTCAAATGTGACTCAAAAATAGGGTTAAATGAATAGAAATCACGTTAATCGCTGCCTAAACGATGTGTAAACTGTTAAGAAAAAACTTCAACCTTTCTCTTCAAGAGTCTTTCGCGAATTTTTCACAAAACTTTGACTTACCCAATATTTTATCTATGAGTCAATAAAAGCTTTGCAGTAATTGCTTAGGGAAGTCTTCGATTCCTCTGACATTTATAGCCATAAATTTATATTTATTTATATATGTGTGTACGTATGCTGTGTGTATACAAGTGTCTATTGATCTTCGATGGACATTATTTTGTATAGTTTTTTTTTTTTTTTAAATTTTGAATAAGGGTAAGTGACTGCTGACCTCACGCAGAGTAAACGTATGTACTTTTGTGCATTGTAAACCTCAAAATGTAACAATTTTAACAAATTTTTGCAGTGAGGGTAATATGATCTAAGGATAAATAGCAAACAATAAATCGGCTTTGAACCCACAAACAGCTATATTTGCAATAAAATTTCAGCTAACTTTAAATGTACAATCAATACAGCAATAACAACAAGATGAATAGAAACAGCAAAAAGGTCATTTAATTAAATAGCAAAAATTTAAAATGTGTTTATACACACATACACACACACACACACAGACACACACACATACATGTACAGAGTTTTGTTGATTAACATTTAGAAATCTATATATATATATATATATATATAT
>CCAG010010897.1:0-11788 GCA_001077435.1 Glossina morsitans morsitans | reverse complement strand
TACAGAGTTTTGTTGATTAACATTTAGAAATCTATATATATATATATATATATATATATGTAGATATATGAGCATCTGTGTAGATTTATGCCCATACTACCCATTAGCGTATATCTTGCGTTTGCAGCATTAAAACTGACCCTTCCAGTAGGTGTCAATGTTTACTATATTTAATATACTTCGATACTTTTCCACATGAAATGTACGTAAACTTATGTGTTCGCTGCCTGCTTGTAGTATATCACATCTCATATAACGGACGCGTGTTTAACTCGTGCGTTTCTCCTCAACCCGTGCCTTTTGAATTTAGAAGCAAATGCGAATGTCGATAAACCTTTTATAATGATAAGAGTATTGAGGGTTGATTTCTTTTCTCTACTATCCGTGTACTGCTGTTGTTTTAGTTTAATTCTTTCTTTTTTTTTTTTTTTTTTATTAAAATTTATGTGTCATTTAAAGGAAATTTAGTTTTATATCATTTACAAAATAAATTTTAGTGAAAAATTAAGCATATGCTGTCCTATTGATTATGGCTTATATCGAACAGCTTCAAATGTTACAAATTAAGAATCCTTGAAAAGGAAAAGGATGTCCATTAAGATTATTAAAAATTAGTTAAGCTTTCAATTCCTTACAGTAGCGAATATATATTAAATATGTTGAACTGTTAGAAGAATCATTCCGTTCATTCAAATAATAGCTATTTACTTAGACAACGCCGGGCCTTACTGTTGACCAGTCATTTAGATATTTCGCAAACGAAATGAAGTCTTGCATTAGTATATCCTTTTCCGCGGCTCTCCAATTTACTGATATCATCTACAAAGGTATTTTCATTTTAATGAAAATCGTGAGAAAGGATGGCAATGAAAAAACTTCCGATCTTAATTGAATAACATGCAGAGAATTCTGTGGCATAAATGTTTAATATCTTGTGCAAGAGGACTTTTTTGAATGGATCTTTGTAGCTTGTAATCCTCATTAGCTCATCATTTCTCTTTATTTGTTAGCTTTGAAACTGAACAAAAGAACTTGACTTGCTTTGTACGGTACTCATGATCTAATAGTGGTAAGATTTATGGCTTGGTCATAGTTAACGCTTCTGGGACAGTGTTACAGCAAGTTATTGCAAAATCCAGAAGGACTTGAGATAGGCTAACCTATTATTCAAAATTTTTCTGTCCTTTTGTCGGTCGTAATTTTTTGAGTTGAAGCTATAGGCTGTAATTTTTTTTGAAATATTTTAATGAAATTTATTGCATTGACGGGCCCAGCACGAACGCTATTCAACAAGGTTCGGATCGGATCACTTTTTCGATGACTTCCTATATAACGCTCCATTTTGAAAGGTCAATATGGGCAGGAAGTACATATGTACGGGTCTTATGTTCATTCGCAAACAAAATCCTAAAATTTTAAGTCTACTTTTCCCATACTATCGCACTCGTCTTAGTCTAATTTCAGCAAAGAATTTCAATTGCAAATGAAAAATTTATAATATTCTGATCGCTCTTCATCCAAATTAAATTGTTACTATTTTAAGCAGTCAAAGAGGACGCGAAGCGAATAGCATCTATAATGTACATACATTCAAAGACTAAGGCAGGCAAGTTCTTGTACAACCATTCATTTCAATTCGCATACAAATTTAACCCTTTAATTACGTTGATTAGTCATTTCAAAACAGTTTTTTAAAATTTGACTATCGCTTAGTAATTAATGCTGTGGCAACAATAAGTTCGAAATCGAACAAATCCCTGCATTTACTTAATCATTTCATTGTAAGATTAATATTTCAGATAAAGCAAATGACTTTACTTTACTTCCTTTGTCCTAAAACATAGTTGGAATTTCAATTTTCTCTTTGTGCGAAAATATCGTTTACATTTAAAATTTTTTTTTATTAATATATGCGTGAAAATATCGGGGTCGACTTGGATGGAAAGGTCGCTTCCAAATTTCAAACGTACCTAATGAACATTGCTGCAAGTTGCCAGCTACACTGTCGGCTGATTAGCCACGCTATTCCCTAGCAAAGAGATTGTTTTCAGTTTAGAATTATCCTTCAGCTGGCTCACGTATTCTCTGGACACAAGATCCTTAAGACCAAAAATAACATGAGTCTGCAAGAAAGAGTTGCACTGTTATGCTCTCTGCTAATTATGCTAACCTTACGTAGAGCGACGAAATTGCCTGTCTATGTCATTTAAAAATTTGCTTTAATTATTCCTAATGTCTTCTAAAATTTAAGGCGTACTTTTGTACGGACAGAAAAAGTAGTAAAACACAATTATGATAAAAATTCATTAATAATTTTTAGTTAATTTACTACCAATCATTGCATTTAATTTGTTTGTAATAATCAGTTGATTATTAATTTGTTAAATATTATATCTAAACAATAATTAAATTGTAACCCTGTACTCTCTCGGTGATTAAGCACTTGCTATATCTATCCAACACTTGACTATTAACTATAACTAACTACAGCCAGTAAACGGAACTATTTCAAACAAAATGCAACGGTAACGCACACACATACATATGTACCTTCAAATAACGTGTTTCCACATCTATATATATATATATATATATATATATATATATATATATATTTTATTATTAAGTTAAAAGTCCAGTAATTCATAAATACATGGATATCGAAAAATAAATATATAAAAAAATTATGAAAATAAAATCAATTTACAACATGAATAAACTTGTTTAAGTTTACAAAATGTTGTGCTTCTCTTCTAAAAAAAAAATTATTATTGATAAATTTTTTAATAATAAATAAATAAATCTTTGAAATTTTTTTCTCCTTAAACTGATAATAATAAAAGAATTTCTTAGATAAGTGAAATAAATATTTATGGATAGACTTAAAGGTCTTAATAAGTAAAATAGTGAAATAAATGAATATTTCACTGGAAATTTAGACGAAAGCAATTATTCACTTAGTGAGGAAGTATTTTCTTTCCTGAGAAATATTTCCGCATATTAGTTGGATCTCTTTACAAAGTACACCTTTCATTAGGCCCTTTTCGTCGTTAGTGTTTACCAAACGGAAATAAAAACCAGTAAAAAAATTCAATTCGGTCGGAAACGAATCTCGAAGAGACAAAAAAAGTAAAAGAACAAAACTCTCGTGCTCTATAATATGGAGGGGGCGCAGTTGACTTCTTTCATTTTCAAAATAAAAGTTTTTATCACAGAGGCTCGTGGGCGTTGTACATCCACGTTGGGATCCCTGCCTCCTTTGAAAAGTTTAGGTCAATTGCAAATTCTTTTACAAATTTTTAGACGACATCTTCATTTTTCACATGGACGTACAGACATGATGTTTAAATGAATAAAAAGAAACAATACAAACTTTGGAAGTCGGAAAGTCATTTAAATTTTTCTCAGCAGAACATTTATTTTCTCACAGCCAACTTTACCCTTAAGCCGCATAATCTTTACATATTTTGACAGTTGATAGAGCAAAGTTTACTTATGAAAAAGTTGGAAAAGTTGTCGGTGGTTGACCTTTCGAATATAAAAAGTGGACACATTTTACTTTTTTGCCATCGAAAAGGTATTAAGGCTTTCAAGCAAGAAGAAGATTATCCAACATGTATGGAGAAGATGTATTGACAGAACGCCAGTGAAAAAATTCGCTTGCAAAACTTTGATCTCGAAGATGCAACAGGTAAGTTGGAGCTAATGACAACACAATAAAGGCATTCCTTAAGGCGAACTGCCGAATAGTAACTCGAGATCGCTAAGAGGTTAAATTTATCGAATCCGACCGTTTACGAAGAAAATCCTCTTTCATCTTCATGGAGAAAAAAAACATCAAATTACTTTCCGAACAATAGATGGAAGATCAGTCTTATCATTCCATTAGTTTCATCCAGACGAAGTAATGCCAAAGGATTTATATAACATGATTGCTCAGTTTGGCAAAGTATTTTGACGGTTCGATTTTTGATAAAAGGGAAATAGAGGTCATGATGTTGCTAATGAAAATGATAAGATTGAGACTAGTAGGCATTCATTAGAACTACCGGACAAATAGCCTTCAAAGCTTTTTTTGAATATTAAGATTTTCACTACACACTCCAACAGCAAACACTATTGTGGTCGATTAGTTTTCCGCTGAAAGTTGTCAGTGGAAGGTCTGCAAAGACATTATCACGAAAGATGAGGAGAAAATTTTTAGCGCTCCCTTTCCTCCTTGCCATCTTTTCTTTGTACAGTTCTCTCTACGAGCGCGCAAACGTGAAATCTTCTCCTGGACAACGACAACGACAAAAGATAGTCCAAGTAAATGAAATATTTTTCTTCAAGACTCTTGCTGTGACACTAAGAGAAAAACATTATTTTAATCGTGTAGGACCGCCATCTTGTAATTCCTTAATGGGCCGACTTATTGCTCGAAAGGTGTTTTAGATGACAATTCATTTTTGAATCGCTTTTTAATGGAAGACTTGTTCGATATATTTGAAGCTTGTTGAATGCGCAATTACCTCGACTATCTTTCTTATCATTTTATTCTTTTTTTTGTTTTTCTTTCTTTTTATTCTTTTCTAATAATATATTTACATTCTTTATGATAGTGTTTTCAATTTGATTAATTTATGATTATTATGAAAACTTTTTATTGTAATAAGTGAAATACAGGTTCAATTATGGACGATTTAAAAATATTTGTATATTTTCGATAAGGTATTCTTTTTATCAATTCCATAAAAAAAAAAAAAAACGAAAAAAAAACAACAAAAAACTGTATTTTTAAAAGTGGGTCAATTTTTGAGATACACATCTACAAACAAATAATTTTAATTTAAATTTTTAAAATATTCAATAATAGAAAATGCTATCATTAAATATTATCTATAAATTGTATAGAGATTCATTAAATTAAAAAAAAAAAAACAAAAACTCTCTTCACTTATCTCACCCTATCTCTCTCCCCATTAAATATCTTAAGTATGTTAAGTAAGCGGTTAGACGCCTATATACAACAGTGAATGACTTTTCACAACTATTTACTGTGAAAATAAATTTCCTAATTGCTCACTCGAATCGAACTCTAAAATGATTTATGTTGCTGTGTTGCATGTTAAGCATTAAACAAGGTTCATACTTCTGCGAAGACTTTGTCGGGCAAGACATCTGGTTTCTGGTTTCACTTTTGCTTAAAATATTGGTAGAGATTAAGTAAAAACTCGGATAAGTGATTACAGTAATGACTTCTCAATCGAGAACACATATACATATACATATATCGGTATATATGTATGTACTATTTATATAGTATATATTATATATTATATATTATATATATATGTATATAGATATGTTCATGGGTGTCGAGCATGTTGAATACACTCCTCTGACAGTCGAGCATCTCAGCCATTTACTGAGCGCGGCTGAAATTTTCAGGCAAAATCTGGCATCTGTGCGCTAACCTTGACCAGATGCAGGTGGCGTAAATGCTGCGGTGAAATATTTTTTGTTCTGTTTTGTAAAAACCATTAGGTAGGTCCTTGACTATATTGTTCGGCACTTCATATACATGTTTTGCCCAACGAATGATTTTTGTGCTTTTACCCCCCTAACTACTAACTGTCATCGAGAGCATTCCATCCTGTTGTTTATCTGCTTGCAAAAGAGTTCAAGCCCCCCAGAATCACACAGTAATTTTTGATGATATTGTTACGAAAATCCTATATTTGGTGATTTGAGTTTGCATGAAAACTAATCGATTTTCTCACAAACCAAATTCTAAAAAACTAGATAAACATTCATGGCGCTTGATCTGTTTCATGCAGCTGGCGGTTATCGAAAAGATGAGCAAGAATTCGGGGAAAAAGTGGTTAATACAAAAATAGTTGCTGGTAACTTAATTGTAAAAAGATATATAAGTGGAATTTTTGGGAAAGGCAAAGTTAGTCGATTCAAGAGAGTTGAGTTGTAATATTCGAACGGTCAAGACCAGAGCGAACATGAAAACTTTGTAAGTAGTTTGTGAACAAACAGCTTTCCTAAGAATTCTAAAAAAAACCTATGTTAACCTACCAATCACAATTCAAAGATGCGAACTCCAAAGAAGTTGGATGAAAACATCAAATCGTTCCTCCCAATCACTGTTCATTCTCTAACAGCAACGGATGTCACTACACTTACTATTATAGTTCTGGTAAATAATTATCGCACGTAGTTTTGATCAAGGTCCGACATTGTTTCTAATTAGTCGTGTCGATTTATTTGTCCGTCTCTCATTCTTGGGGTAGAAGTCTCACCGTCGTAAATGCCGAAATAGACCATTGAATCTGGGCTCACATATCCTAGTTTAACTTCCACAATATTATTGTCAACTATTAGTTTTGTTTTTTTCCTTTTTGTCTTCTACGACCAGCCACTCAGGGGAAGACACGGTCGTGATCAGGAAGGATAATAAGAGGAGTAGGGTGAAGATATATATCGCGTGAAAATCTTTTACAAATAATTATTTTGCAAAGCTTTTTCTAATGCTATCCCTTTATTTTCTTTTATTAAATTTCAGCATGAAGATGTTCCAACTGTATCTTCAATCTTACAGCTAAGTCAAAAATTCTATTATATAAAATTAGTTTACGAACATCATCCTTTTCTATTTTTTCTTCTTGTAAGATATAAAGAAGGTCTGAGATGAATTGAAGCATAAAAAGATATATTTTTCCTAATTTTTAAAAATCGTGTTGCTTTTCATAATTTTAATGTACCCTACATTTCTCGTCGTACGATGGATGCATTAACTTTGCCCGGATGTTTACAACATTTCGAAAGACTTGAGATGCAGCCATCTTTCATTGTACAGATCCATTCTGAATGAATTTCTGAATCGATCAAAGCTCGCCTGTCCGTCTTGTTTCGTAGTGTTGAGGCCACAGAACGCAATATTTAAGATATTTTCAAAAAATTCGTTATATCGATGGGTTTTGCCTAAAGAACGAATGCTATTAGAAACGGTTCGGAGTCGACCACTACTTTGCACTTCTTAGCACTAGAAGTTATTAACTTTTCTCGCTTCTATTTGCTCCATTATAAATTGTACTAAGATATTAAGAAGGAATTAAAAATTTGTTGATTTTTTTTTTTTTTAATCACCAGCAGTTTGCTGAGCGAATTGCTTAGATATTCCCTTAATAATAATCTCTTATAAGACCTGCGTCATCTGAGCGTAAACGTAGCCCCAAAAAAATTTGATATTTCTACCTGACACGATTCAAATTTTCTTACGTATTTAGTATATGGAAAATTTATTTGTAAGAAAAAATTCATTCCGACGTTTAATTACAACTATAAAAGGAAGATAAATTCTATATAAAGTTACCCATACCCATCACCCAAAAAATAGATATGATAAGAGTGCGGACGAGCAAACCAGTAGGTGGCCATTAAATTTGCTTCTTCTTAAAAGATTTTATATATTTATAAGAAATTCATAGGACCAAGGAACGAACCGCAGTCTTCAAAGCATTTGCCCTGTCATACAAACAACTAGCGCATACAGTAGCCAAACCCCAACTAACCAACTAAACCATAATTCTGCAGAATTGTTTTGAGTGAAGAAGGAAGAACATATAAGCTGTCCCTGTTGGCTTAATTCATTTAATTTCAATAAATCAAAAAAATAAATAAATAAATAAATGGATAATAAATATATTAGTTTATCTAAAAAATATTGAGCCTTTAAGAAGTAGAAAATTACTTCGGTTATGGGATTTTTTAACAAACAGTGGACTGAATATTCATCAGATATCGTTTCGATAAATACAAATTTTGACAGAATAGTCCTGTAATACGCACGTGACAAATATTCTATTGCGCTATACTTCAATAAACCATTTTGTTGCAATTAAAAAAATCATCGATGGGACACTGCCGTCAAGAAGAGGAAAACTTTAAATTATAATTTGTTTGTTTAGAAAAGGACAGCTTACATACATATACCATGCAGTGTGTAAGCGAGAATTGAAAATCATTCATCAACCCTAGCATGCGTTGATACCACCATTTTAGAAAATTTTTCTTCGAGATTTATATTTAAAACATCTTTTTTAAACTGACAGCTTACCATGGCTTACTTATGGAAAATAACAAAGCTAATCTCCAAACTTCTCCGTATTGTAGAAATCTTGAATAATTTATGTATAGCTGTATAGGTTTGCGATCAAACATCACGAGTTGAATTGAATCGAGAATATTATGATGAATCGCAACTAATGGCTTATTTAATAGATAGAATCAAATAAAGAATGTTACGACCCTGAAAACCTGTCGGTTCAAGACTTCCCGCTAGCTAAGCTTACATGCAAAAAAAATTGATCCTCACGAAAATCAAAACCGTATTTGAATTAATTACATGTTTTTACATACTGACGAGCTTACACTGGTCTCTCTGTTGTTGTTATGCTCAATAATCTTCAGATGGCTTTACATACATTTTATTAGAATTAAGTTTCCGTGGTTTTTAATTGTTATCGAATGGCAAAACTAGCACACAGAGAAACTGCACTCGATTTGTGCTCACCTAGGGCCTCCTGGAATGCAGTGAGAAAGTACAGAACTAATATTCAGCAGAATAGTTAAGTTGGTGATTATTGCGCATTGGTGTTGCGATATGGAAAAAAATCAGCAAACGTAGTACTTTCTTTCTTACACTTCTCTTCATTGTAAAAGAAAAAAAAATTTGCCAAAGGCGCAAAAGCTTGCTTTTTGTAATGGCTTTTCCGTTAAAGACAGACTGACTTCATTTTACAAATACTGATGCTACTCGTCTACAGTGCGTACTTAACGCATATGATATCTCTATTATAAAGTTAAAAAAAAAAAAAAATTCGAAGGCAAACTTAGCTCGTCTCACTTTCGTAAAATTATTACAAAAAATAAAATTTAACTTACATCGATTTTGATTGAAATGATGCGTCGTAGTAGGCGTTGTTTTTAACATATCCCGCTTTAAGGAATTATTTGTATCCTCCGGTGCTGTATGCCAACGCAACTCCGACATAACCATTTTTACTATTAAAATATATTAAAAATCTCTTTTTTTTTATTTTCTTTATATTTCGGCGCACTTTTACTGAATTAAAATTTTCATTATATATAATAGAGAATAAACAAAAACAATATAACTGGGAGGATAAAATTTACGAAAAAATTTTTTTCTTGCTTCTAATTTCCGAGAATCAAACGTATTTCCGAATATTTCGAGTTATGTTCACTTGTAGCTATTGTCGTTGACTAAAACTGAGTTATCATCACTATTATAAGCTACAGATGGTCTCACTCTCTCTCTCTCTCTGTCTCTCTCCTCCTCCCTCTTCCCACTCATTTACTTCCTAAACGATTTATTGATTGTTATTTGATATCATTTTTCCAAACGTTAAAGAAAAACAACAAAAAAAAAAAAAAGAAGAAAAATACTCATCACAGAAGTGTTTAGATTTTTACTTCAAACTGTTGTTGAGAACTACGTTTTGCGAAATCTTGTAATGGTTAATAACTGAGTTAAATTTTCTTCTTTTCTATAAAATTTTTTTCCCTTATTTTTAGACAATTTATTCAATTTTCCTGGGGGTTAATGTTAGAGATGGATTTTCTTTTCGTATTAGAATTTTTTCTCAGTTTACGCAGAAATTATTTTCTTTTACTATTTGCTTTTGTTTGTTGTTGCTCTTATTATTTTCTTTGCTTCTTTGTTTTGTTAAATTTTTATGAAAGCGTTTCAACGTTTCAACGTTTTACTTGTTAGACGTGATAAATAAAACTGAGTATCTGAGTATTTTATAGTTTGTGTCCATACAGCGCTGACCCTCTGACAGCTGGTGTATCAATAGGATATATATACATACATATATATATATATATATATATATATAATGTATGTATGTATAAAAGCGTTTGCTCTCATTTTTCAGTTAATTTTTTTTTACCTTTTTTTTTCTATATTAACTTTGTATGCATTTACCGTTTTTTTTTTTTTTTTTTGCATTTCATATTATAATCTTATGCTGTATATATGTTGCCGTGCAAATGTGCAAATAAAATTTAAGAAAAAAAAAAAAAAACAAAGCAGCCAAAGCAAAAAGTAACTATAAAACCAGCAAAGGCAATATAGTCAGTCATTTATATTCGCTTATAAACCAATACATATGCAAAATTTAACTCTTGCACAAAACAAGCACGAATGAGTTTTCTATAAGATTACGCTTGTAAAGAGTAAAAAGTTCCCCTTTATAGCAGAAAAAGAAAAAGCAGAAGTAAATAATTTTTCAACTCTTTCTTTCTTATATTTTCTTATTAGCTTTTTGCTTTGCTTAAGGAGAAATCGTCAACACATCAAATAGATTCCACATTTATGAAACTCTTTTATTTGCTCTCTCTCTCTCTCTCTTTCGTGGTCTTAGCTCTTAGCGTAAAACTGGTTTTATTTAGTTTCTCTCTCAATCTCTGCCATGAATTTTCTTTTCTCATTTACGTTAAATATACTTTTGCTCCCCTTCTTTTCTCTCTCTCTCTCTCTCTCTCTCCCTCTCTCTCTCTCTCTAACTCTCTTCGCAAGCATATAAAGTTAGTATGTATATTTGCAAGTATGCAAGTTTTTGTATGATTTTTATACTGAGGAGGCTTTGTTTTCTAAAATTTTATACATTTTAAAATGCTTTGTTGTTATTGCTACTGCTGCTGCTGCTACTGCTAGGTTTTTGCTTTTTTCTTGTTTTTTGTTTGCATTGTCAACCGTTATGAGCTGTTTTGTTGTTATATTCTGACTATTTTGCCTATGTATGAGTGAGCATTTACAATTTGTATATGCTTGTGTACATTTTTATTTTTTATTTTTTTATAGCTAACGGGGGGTGTGGCTTAAAATTTAAATTTTTCATTCGTTTTTTAGCTGACTTCTGTTGCAGTGTTATTGTTGTTGTTGTTGTTGTTGTTGTTGCAATTCTTTTACATATCTTTTAGCTCTAAGGGAGCCTTCAAAATGTCTCATATTTTACATATTATATACGTTACAATGCTTTGTTACGTTGTGGCTGTTCTTGTTGTTGCCGTTTTACCAAGTATAGCCTTTTGTATGATTGGATCGTTTATTTTAATATTTTACAATATATGCACACACACAGATCTATATATAAGTTGTAGGTGTACGATGTCTGCAAGAGTGTTTGTTCTCGATGTAAGGCTTTTCCATGTAAAAGCAATAAGTGCATGAGAAAAAAAAAAGGGAAAAGCAAAAGAAAATTGTTGGGACATGATTTATGCGCAAGCTTTTATTTGAATATATTTTCAATAGGATTTCTTTTCTTGTTTTTTTTTTCTTTTTTTTTCTCTTAATTTTCTTTTATTTTCTTTTCCTGTCATAATATTTTTTTTTCTCTTTCTTCTTTCTTTTTTTTTTTTGTGTGTATGGTTGTTTCTCACATTGTTTTTGGTATATATGAAAAGCACGTTCGTCGAAGTGGGTGAGTTATACATGAATAAATGTTTATTTCGGGTCTAAAAATTTTGCAATTTATTGATATTGGTTGCAATAACCGAAAATGGTAAACAGCTGGTATTTCCAAACTTGATTTAAATTTGAATTCAACTTTTCACACATGAAGAAATAACAAAATTATGCTTAAACTAGAATTTTATTAGAAAGCTAAAAAACATCTATTACTCATTATTCTCATTATCTGAGTAATTGTTTTCTATGTTCTATTATTAAGTAGGTGTAAAAATCAAACGTTAGACTTATATATAAGAA
>CCAG010010896.1:0-76162 GCA_001077435.1 Glossina morsitans morsitans | reverse complement strand
ATAACTTAAGGCAGACGGACTTGCCGACTTGTTTGTAACAATTTTGTTACCGACCAAATCGACAGTATCGGAAACGATGACTTTCGACGTGGAGTTAGAAGGAGCACTAACTTGTATAAGCGAGTCAGGTTTAGAGGGGATCAGAGGTGACGTCCCTACGCTACGAGTTGCTATTTTGGGGCTTGGGAAGGAGATGAGTGCTCAATGTAGCGACACTCATCAAACCTAGACTTAATTTCCTTAAACATTTTCCACATGGAGTCGAGATTTTTACTTCATTTTGAGAAGTCATTTCTCGTCTCCGTGAAAAGTCTGTAGAAGTCAATGTCCCGCTTTCTACAGTCGGGACATGACCAACGTAATCCTTTGGAAGGATCAGTGACTGCGTCAGCAGTACGGCCTATAATGCCGGCACACTTTGCATGCCCAAAGCGATCGCAAAGCCAGCACATAACGAATCTATCAGATTCCGGACCAGATTTGGCACGACATGAAGTATATAGACACTCCATGTCAAGTCAAGAAGATAGAGATGGATTATGAGGAGAAGAACAAAAAAAAAAAGAAAAAGCCTAATCAAGAGGGTCACAACACTACATTTTTCTAAAAATTTAAGAAAATTTTTCCGTTACGTTGACACTGTAACAAGAGAGCACGAGAATAAGAGAAATCACCACCAACCAGCAAAGACTATAAAAAAGAGAGAAAACAAAATCACCACAATTTTGTCCTAAGTTAGACGAAGATTTCACACTAGTAAGCAACGGTAAATAAAGAGCAAGAGAAAAACTGTAATAGCACCAAAAGCCTTAGCCTAGACTGTTCTATTGTCCTCACTGTAGGGTGTGTTTCACGGTCGCGACTTAGAAAGGATAATTCCACAGAAGAAGAACATAGAGCGTCCTCTTGAGCATCTCTTGTGCACTATTTATTCCACTATACTAACTATAATCTCTTTTATTATCTGTTCGTATTGTAATCGGAGGACGCGCCTAAGCGATCGACTCAATTGTATGTCTATACACTCGCGATACCACGTTCAGTTATTCGTCAAAGTTATCTTTACCAATATCTACACCTTTTTTTTGGTAAAAATGCTTTTAAGCGTTGCCAGGCTTTTTGAAATTAAAAAGTTAGTTGACAGCGAAGCTTGTTTTAAATTTAAAATAGGGAGGAAAATAAACTTCTAGCCGAAGCAGAAGTTAAGGCATTAGTTCTAGAGAGTTGTGTATGCGTGTGTAAATGTGTCAACTGGTAACCCCTTTCATAACGCTTGCCCGCGAAACACCTGGAAGGAAGGCGCACGACGACGACGACGACGATTATAGTGCAAACAGCCACGATTTGTCTTTATACAAAACTAATCTTTACCTAATCTTCTATGCCTTCGCGCAGAAAATCAGGTACCATTGACCACGTTTCGAATCATTCGAGGTTTTGAAACAAAATTGGCTGAAGAATCGTTCAACCGTTATTGGTTCGAACCGAATCGATCAAAGCGTTAAAACCATAACTGTTGTGATTTGAATGCAAGCGAACGTCTTTACTTGGAAAGCAACAGGTTTAACCATAATAAGCATCCTTACTCTTTTTAGAGATGTAAGTGGGAATATCTCCTTTGGGTTTACTACGAAGTTGGTTGTTAATTGCATTGGAAATCGAAAACTGTACCATGGTCAAAAATTTCGAAGGCTTTTTGTTTAGTTACACCAAACCTGAAGAACTCATTATTTTCTAAAGGCGATTATGTTGTAGCCAAAAAATATATTTAAAAGTAAAAGGACCATAAAATTAACTTTACGTCTTTTATTTATTTGTTTTTTTTTGTAACGTTTCTGGCATGGGTTACAAAATATTTCAAATGCTCACACACCATTGCTTACTTAGTCATTTAATAATTGTAAGGAATATTTACGAGCACGGAATACTCACGCAAATATGTACCGTCTGCAATGATGTGTGTGAAGTAGGATGTGTTGGGAAGATATTTGATATAATAATTTCATTAAAATAATTATCATTCATTTTAATTAGTGGTAGCCAGCAAAAGTGAAAAATGTCATAAAAGAACACTGGTCGGAGGTTGCTAATTGTTTATGGGGTGTCCTTGCCTTATTTTTAAGTGTTGGCTATGAAACGGACTTAAGCGACTTAAAATTCCGTTACCCGTACTAAAAGTATGAGGACACTTTGTTGTATAACGAAACGTTTACTTTACAACTTCATATATGAAGGAACGAACGCATTGGAAGCACTACTGAAAATCATATATAAACTGACTTTTATGAAGTAATCTTTAGTTTATGTTATATCGGCAACAAAAACAAAAACTATTTTCTTTTTTCATTGTTTTACCAAGTTTGCGGTGCTCAGCCAAATGCTGCAAAATTGATTGATAGCCATTGTTGGTCACAACTAAGTTTATGTTTTCCAGCTTTGGATATATTGCAAATTTTATACAAAATTTCTGACAAACAGTTAAACAAATGAACTGAAGCCATCAGAGCCAATATATTGAAACTTTCACACTCAACATCAGCAGTTGCTGTAGGTTTAGAAAAAGGAAAAAGGCAACGACAATAGGGTGGTGGTATTGTTGGTGGATATTACAAAGCGTCGGTTGTTGACAACGACAAAACCAGATTTAGGCCAAATATCAGCTCTTGTATGTCGGCTTGTATGTGTTATTCCCGCCAGATAAGCCAATAGTTTGCGTAAAAATACAAGCATATGCATATAAATGCAAATACCGTTGGGAATACTCCCAGCAATTACGCCAGAGCGTACAGTTATATATACATAAATAAAGCCAAATGCAGACTATTATAGCTTTCGGGCAAGTATAACTATGGAGATTATTTTATTAAAAATCATAGAACGAAAATTTGGATTTTGAAACTTTTCCAAATAGTTTTTTTTTTTATGGTTAAAATTTTTATCTGCGCGAGAAGTATGAAGAAAGAAAACTTTAGCATAAAAGCTTAAGTCGAAATGAATTGAATTAAATTAAACCTTCATTGCGAACTGCTTAAAAATCGTAGAGAACGAAAGCCTATTTCGTGGGTAAGTTCCAATTAGAATCGCGATGGTGCGGACTTTCGAATATCAAATAAGATCTCACAAACTTCGGAGCACTTATCTTATTATAAAAAAAAAAGGTTGTTCCGTAGGCTTAGGAGTAACATTAGTGTCTCATATGTCAAAATATTTAAGTCGTAGTATTTTCAATCACATTACGTTTGATCATTCGAAGGTATTGGTTTGTAAAAAGTTTACGAATCCCGCCGGTGGAGCTCAGTCATGAAACATTCCGTCATAAATATGAGTGAGCTTTCCACAAAACTGAGCTACACTTAAAAACTCTACTGCGATTAAATCCCAAACTCCACCCCAGCTTATGACGATATTTCTGCTTTTTAAAGACGACACGCTTTATGTAGAGACAACGGTGAAAATGGAAATTGATCATTCTTTTTCTGAATAAAGGGATCTTTCAATGATAAAGAGATTTTTCGCAGTGCGTGTAGAATCTAAGGAAAGGATGTTCAACAAAATCTAGCTTGATACGCATGCAAACTATCGCGTCACTCCCACAGATCGATCGGATACATACCCACTACCAATGGACTAAGTTGAGCTGCTTAAAACAAACCTAGTTATAAAATGAACCCGCGAGTACTTCGAACTGGATTTTTTGATTTTTATTCGAATGAATCCTGAATTTTACAGAATTTTTACCGGAGTCAAGCACTTTTAAGTGGATAAGCAAAGGGCAAAGGCTACGTGAATTGTAGGAAGAGTAAGATAAGATATAGAAAGGTTAAGACATAGAAAGGTTAACGGATGCATTTGATTGAGTTGAAAGGTCATCACGTCTTATGAGTTGCTACTATGCTGGCCGGTTCGGTTTCTGTTACCAACAAACGAGTTGCTGAGTTTAAGAATTAAAAAAGAACGCCAGGCAACAATAGAAAGAAGAAGAACATATAGGAAGTTAGCTGTTTGCATCTTTAACGACATTTTGGGTATTGAAAGACTTTGGGTGTTTGGGCTAACAATTTTCTCGTTTGGATCCTTCAGAGTGTCATTTACGTTCAGTTTGTGTGATTATGTGAACACACGACTACGAGTGATTCCTTGGAATTTTTTTGACATGTCTGTACAATACTTGCCTATTTTTTACTAACGCGTCCTTGGACATATTCCTACAGTTGGCAGTTATTTATTTCAAAGTAAAAGCTCAAAAGGGTTTTGAAATGTTATTCATTAGCACGTGAAGTGCGTGTGACTTTTGCAACATATTGGTGCCGAAGAAGTCGGATCCGTTTTAGGTTGCCGAAGAAGTCGGATCCGTTTTAGGTGAAAAATTACCTAATATACATATATATATATATATATATATATATATATATATATATACACCTATTATATATATAATATATACCTATTATATATATATATTACCTTTTATATATATATATATTACCTAATATGTATATATATATATATATATATATATATGTTAAAACTAGCAATCAAGAAAAATCGCATGCACTTGGCTAGAGAACGTGTTATGAAGCTATAAATTAAAGTTGAAGCGAATGGAATAAGAACTGAAGGAACTAGAAATATGATCAGCTCAAAAGCCGTAGTTCTTCGTAAGGGACGATCAAAATTTCAAGTAGAAATAAATATGAAAAAAATAAATGTCCGAAAAACCTCTCGATATAATTTGCGAATAAATAATGGATTATACCAAACAAAAAATAGTGAACAGATTTCTTAAGTCTAAGTGTAGAAATCGTATCAGAACTTTAAAAATTTCGACGTTGCTATGGATATAATGCATAATTTTCTGAACAGAATTCAAAAGCTCAATGCCTTTGAAGCGAACCACTATCATATGCACCAATTTTGAATGGTGTGCTTAATGTTATGTCTTTTTATGTTCGTTTTCTTTTTTTGAATTCATTGCTTTTATTATCGTTTACAAGATAATCTTGCTCCATTAAATAACTATTGCAAGTTTATGCGTTGCTGTTTAATTTTCTCTTTTCTCTTAGATTTATTCTTCCACCTCATTTTATTTACTTGTTTATTCTCTTGTAGGAATTAGATGTAAGCTTACTTCTCTTTGCAGCTTATCTTTATTGCGCATTTAAAGTTGAACGGCAAAAGTTTGTACCTGCCAGGATTCGTGTATAAAATTATAGATATATATTAGATTTTAATTAAGGTATATGTGGGTACACTTCATCGTTTATGGATGAAATATATGGATAATGATAACCGTTTGCAATTAGAATTTCTGTACAAATGGCGTAAATGATGTTTTGATATACGAAAAACAAAGAAAATGTTTTTTTCTTTTCAATGTAATAAAGAAAGTAGTTCGCAAAATCATTTCGTAGAGTGGAACGAAAGTATCCTAAAATATTCTTTTACACCTACTCTTCTAGCCATTACTTATCGCATATGAGATTTTAAACTCTGAACACATTTCCCAAACATCTTCATTATCGCGACCTTATTTGTGGGCAAATTATGTCCATTTTTCAACCCCGAATGCTTAATACTGTTACGAACTTCGCTTTTTTAAGATAGGACTCGTACCACTAGATCATGGACATTCTTTTCAAGAGAAATACACTTCAAAATTCTGTTAACTTCAATTTTCTTTATTTGCAATCTATTCTTTAAAGGTAGGATTATTTACATTTTACTTTGGCAATACCCTCGACTTCTCAACTTTAGTATTCTTTTTCGACTCAAATGTTCTTGCACGACTAACTCTGTCTTCCGCAAATAGTCTCTTTATATGTACATTTTTACAAGCATGTTACTAGTACAACTGATGTGAAGTTAGCCCACTGTACATAGCCCACACTTTAGCAAAGACAAAAATGTGGGCTATCTTCACACCGGAGTAATGGCCTTTGCTAAGATAATTGATAACTGAACGCTCCAAAACTATTAGAAAAAACTAAGCAAAACTAGAAATATAAGCATAAATAAAATAGGAAATTATGCAGAAATGTTTTTAGATATTAAAAAAAATTGTTTTTCTTGTATTTACCACATAGTGCATGTATACCGTTGGCGAAAAGATGCCATAAATAAAGTGTGTATAAAAAATTTTTAAGAGATATGACATGTGCAGTTTTTTGATATGTTTTAAAGGAGGCTAATACCTATCAGAAAAACATAATTTCATTACCCTGGATAGGGTCCGTCACCGGACCTGTTTTTGGCGAATTTCGAGGTGATGGACCCGGACCAAGGTAATCAAATTAGGTTTTTCTGATAGGCTTTAGCATTTTTCACGACATATCAAAAATCTGTAGTCTAAGAATGGTTATAGAACGATTTTAACATTGCATTCTTTCAGTATTTGCAACGTACTTTTGCATGAGATTTACTGGCAATAACTAAGCATTATTGGTTTTGCGTTTGTAATTAGCAGCTTATTATGTTTTATATGTGCACGTTTGCTAAGATTATTTAATTTTAGTACTTATTTTACCTTATTGTTGTTTATTTCGCAATAAATTCTAACTTAGCCAAGACATTTTTAGCGAAAACGCGAACCGTAAAAATGTGGGTTTTCTTGGGGGGCTAACTTCACTTTAGTCTAGTACCTAACTTCATGGCTTTATTTTTAATCCGTTAACCTGCTTTTCGCCAATCGTTTCCTTCGCGTCGCGACTATGCACTTGGGTTTTCCCTCTCTAGGGAATTCATTATTTGGGAAAAATCAACTAGTTAGCATGAACTGGATTAGAGATTTCGGTAGAAACACTATATATATATACTATTTAGTATAATCACTCTCTAACCTCTTGAGAAATTTCCTTGCGTTTATATATTTTAGGACATATTAAGGAGAGAAAGAAAGAAATTTATTTTTTATTAATAAGTAAGAAGAAGGAAAACTGAGTACCGCCAACCAAAGATATTTTTTTTTCGAAATTTCTGGTGATGTGTTTTCGCTGTGTGTGCGCTTTTTTGTGCTAATTTTGGGAACTGAAGTATACTTTTTGTTTACAACTTCGTCTTCGGTCAAATAAAATCGTGAATTGTAATTTAATAAAAGTTTTTGATTCTTAAGAAATATATCTGCAAATCCTTTTCAATTTGCAGAAGTTCGAAAAAAATACATAACTAATTGGACTAAGCGCTTTAAGTTTCAGACGCACACATTGGGTGTTACAAATGGAGCGACAGTATCAATTAGTTTAATAGTAACCGGTGGTGGACAATTTACATTTTAGAACGTTAAGTGCTAGGCCAACCAAACTATACTTCAGAGTAAACCGTACCTAGTCTTTCTCAATTCGAATTTTATACACGTGCGTACTTTTATTCCCTTTTACTGCAATCTATCGTTTAATATACTTAACTATGTTACGAAACTCGTATTTTTGAAGATTTGAGTTTTCATGAAAATTAGTCGATTTTCGAAGGAACCACATTCTAAAGAATGGAAAACCAAGCACACATTCATGGCGGCTTATCTGTGTCGTGCAGCTGACGACTAGCGAAAAGATTAACAAAAAGTGGTAAAAAATTTAGCAGGAAAACGGGTTAACGAATTTAGAATGTGGCGATGAATGCGGATAATGGTAACTTGCTTGTAAAGTGGCATACATGTAGTTATAAGTAGTTATTCTTATGTATTTAAAGTACGATAAACTTACTTACTTTCCACTCACTTTCTTTTATTGCAAGCAGTTTGTTATTGGCTTGTGGAGTATTATAGGGACGCTGTAATAAGTAAGAACAGTGTATATAAGAACGAAATGGAATGAGAACATCATATTCGAAATAACTTAGTTGAAGTACTTCGAATGTGATCAACTAACCGATTGGCAACGCCATTTCGTGTTCGAACAAAAGTGTAGAGAAGAAGAAGATAACTTCCGTCTTCATCCTTCTTGTCTGAACCGCCGTAGACGTAAGATGTGAAAATAAAATAAAATCCGCCTCCATCCGATAAAATCCACGCGATAGGCGCCGAATTGGGATGAAATCAGGGTAAAGACGGTCCATACTGTCCGACGACCATCGCGCATTTTAAGCTAGAATTGCTTTGTTACAATTAGGATCTAATATATGGAATCTGTATACTTGCTCTAACTGTTCAATATATGAGATATAGTATTCCCGAAGAGTTTTATTCAAAAGGAAAGCAAAGAGAAAGGAACATACCGAAGGTAAGAACACCTGGGTGACCCGCTGAGGCTATCCCAGCATTATTCATTCGGATAGGAATTTTTTAAATTAAAAAGGGAAAAATTCTCATCCTTACAATGCAGAGTATTTGTGGAAGACAAAGTTAGTACAGAGCGTCGAGTCAAGAGAGTTGAATTGCAATATGCGAACGCATAAAACCAAAAGAAGCATAAAACGTTGTAAATAAAAATGCAAATAATTTGTAAAAAGATAATCTAGATATTGCAAATGCATCCTACGCTGCCCGAAAACTCACAAATACGAACTTCAATCCATAAAGAAATTAAATAAAAACGGAAAATTACAAAGCACGTTACAATACTTTTGTATCATCTACGGCTTTTGTAATAAAACGATTACTGGAGTGAAGAATTCACCTGTTTTTACGATCCTTCCCCATTCTCTTCTACACTCACAGCATTCTAGACTATATCTTACGAATACAACTGCAGGTTGCACAAAGCGCTTGGGCCATGCATTACCGTACAATACTTTTTCGCCAGCAACATGCTTAATTTAATCGTACAAATCCCGTATTCGCATGACATGGTTTCGTATGGCTTTTTCCTAAAGATTTTAGATCCTATTTTGCAGGCAATAGCTGCTTATTGTTTTGAAGAAACTACTTTTGTCGCACTTTCCGGATACTTCTTACACGGAGAGATATGTTGCTTCTTAATTATTTACTCCTAAATCGCTTTTCTTGTGAGAAATTACGAGAAATAATTAAACAAAAGTATCTATTATCTCAAGATTAAATGTCCACAGAACATTTTCTTGTAGATTTAAATTTAAATACGCGCTCGTTAGTAGCTTTAACTAGAGATCCACAAGCATGAATACCATCAATTAAATATGAATGTTGAAGCCACTTAATTGAATATTATGCGTGTTTCGTAAGTCGACAAGTATTAGGACAACTCTAATGCATAATCTTTAAACATGTCACTGAAAAAGAATTTAAGTTCATATGCGTACTCTCTTGTCTAAAAAAGCAGCACAAAAAAGCAAAAAGAGAGCGAATGTTTTTATAAAATGTTTCTATAGTGTAGTTTCAGTCAGGAAGTCACTTTCACTTCTTTCAGAGAAGGAAAAAATAATTGACGTAAGTTACATACACCATGCAGCGACGCTTAGACACCCACCATTTACGTACATTGAAAATAATTTTTTGTTAACTTTTACTAAAAAAACAGTTGAATATGTGGCTTACATAGGTTAGAGTCTGGTTTACATTATTTACAAAGCATGGACATGCGAAACGTTTTCTGAAACAAATTATTTCACGATTCTATATTCGTTTTACCATATGAAAGCCTCTGACGAATTTCAGGTCCCTTTTGTAAGTTTCATCATTTTTGGTGGACAAGGGGTCAGCACGTGATTTTAATCAGTGTCGATCTGCCAGCAAAATTTCCGGTCACTGTTTCAATTTTTTAAGTTCTTAAACCGCTGGCGAAAAAGAAATTTCTGTGCAACGCACGCACGCTAACAAATGGATATATGAGAGGATGAGAAAGCAGGCAGACAGATATACATTTGTGGAAACACAAATGAGCAGAAATGGGCATAAAAAATGGGCAACAAATAAATGGATAAATGGACACACATTTATTGATATGATTGGTTGGAGAATATATGATAATGAGTAGGTGGATCTCAATTTCATATGATCAATATAAAACAAGCAGGCGGACGAACCGAAAGGCAAGCTGAATATTAAAGACAAAAGGACAGACAGACATTGATTCAAGATCTGACACTAAGTAATTTGCAAAACTTCCACTTAAATACTTGTAGATGTTAAGTGCTGAATGACAAAAGCAGGATACCGTTTAAATTTTTGATGGTGTGTGTATGGACAACTCGTAAAGAAGACGGTTTCTTTTGTAGAGAGAATTCATTTTGTGAAAAAGTGATCAATTGTTTCTGTGTGAATTGTATTTGTTTGACGTAAAAGAGTTTTTTCAACATTTTTTTTCAAGCAATAAAAAAGTAACACTGTTCAATGGGGACATATGTTACGTGAAACTATTAAATGCACAGTGATTTTCGAAAGTGCTTTTGATGTGAGGTGATGCGAAAAACTTTGAAATTGAAATTGATTATTAGCTCAGAGCACATATACAATATTCTCTTTCTTCTGTTTCGTTCGCAACTATTCTCAAAATATGACTGCAAGTCACGTATGCAAATGTGTTTGATTCTCTCAATCACCTCAATAAATCGTAAAACAACGCTGACGTAAAGTTAGCCCACTGTGCGTAGCCCAAATTTTGCTCTTTGCTAAAAGGGGGTTATCTTCACCCGTGGTTCGCGCCTCTGCTAAAGTAATTGGTCATTGAACAAAATCTCAGCACATTTTTAAAAAAAGGATACCAAAAATCTTGAGTTGCGCAATGTGTCTGACGATTGTAACAACTCGATTCGCGCACTACATTCTTTCAGTGTTTCTACTGTAACTTGGCATGACTACTTTGTAGCAATTAATTTTTTTTTTGGTGTTTGGACCGTAATTAAGGGCTTAGTTTGTTCTATATATGTGCATGCTTCCTTATCGCATTTTATGTTTTTAGCTTTGCGAAAAACCTTAACTTACCAGAGACATATTTAGCAAAGACATAAAGCTTAAAAAATGGAGTCTATCTTCACTCCGACCTGGCAGGGCTTAGTACCACATCGTCGCGATCAATTATTTTCTGCTCATGGCAACCTTTGCCAAATAGTATGAGTTGTCATCTCAGCCAATTAGAAAACTCGAGAAAATACCAACGCCCAGCAACTTAGTCTACATGAATCCGAACGAATCGGTCCGACTTGTGATTTCAATACTTTCTTCAGAAACGTATTAAAGCGATTTCTCTGCAACATTAAATGTTGCTTTAAAACGAACTGTGAGTAGTCAAACTCGTCTCCCTTGCTGACCTCACATTCCCTTTGTCTCGGAAAGGAAGATGTTAGGTTAAGTTAGTGGTAATCTCCATCAAACGACGGATTTGGGGAATCGTGTTGTTTTCTGATTGGAAAAGCAGCTGTTTTCCGATTTCCGTACTTGCAAGAAGTCGGAATCAGGCGACCTCCCGCGTCGTCCGTGTCGAGGGAACATTCTTTCTTCTTTGATCTCGTCTACTCGTCTCTCGTCTACTCCGGGCAGCCAACCGAGCACGACATCTGCGTTGAACTAAGGGTATAGATTTCTACTTGTAATACACTTGAAGCTACTTCTCGCGAGAGTTAATTAAAATTAGACAATAGAAAACAACCCCAAGTCTTTGCTCTCGAAATTAGAAAGCCACAACCGTAAGCAATGAAGGCTGCGCACGAAAAGCTTCGAGAATTATAAATTTTCTAGTGGAGGAGCCTGGCGTCTGGCGAGCGTACCCCTGCGGAGCCAACAGGCAGCCTTACAGAACACAGCGTAAGGATTCTTCTTATCCCTTACTTTTACTTTCTCTGTTGGTATCGATAAATAGATTCTTTTACGTAGACACACTGCGTATGGAGGGATCGAATGGTTGATAGAAAAATTAATAATAAATTTTCTTGCTTCAGTTATCTCTTTAACAGACGTATGATTGCAATTTTCGAATATTACTTTGGTGACTTTTAGGAACGCGTGAAACCACCATTCAGAGGGTAAATATGATGTCGACCATGCTTATCTTAAAAACAACCGAAGGAAATGAATAATGTCGAGCGTACGTGGCTGATTTTACTGGTTTTTGTACAGATATTTGGAGGTCGTCTATAGAGTGTATGCTATTTTTTGTTTAAGTAGCGAGCTGAAAATAAAGTTTTCTACGTTGTACTGCTTATATACCCATTTTTGTGACTAGTACAACGTTTACCAATGACGTTACACGAACGAACAGACGGACAGGCTTAAATCGATTCAGAGGTTGATATTGATCACGTTTCTCTAGACTTTACAAAGTCTCTGAACTCTCCGTCTGGGTATTACAAACCTGTTTTGACGAAAGGCACATGTGGTTGGTGAGGTATTTATTAAATTTAGAAACTTGAATTTCAATTTTTTTGTCATTTTGTAAATGTTTTTAATTTTTCATTTTTGAATATACAATTTGTTTGTCCTTCTAATGTATCAGACGTATTGAGAAAATTAGTGAATAAAATAAAAGTGACAGCGTCTGGTGTAACGTTCATAAATATATAAAATTCGTGGGCATAATTGGGAAGGGGATAAAGGGCACTATAAGTGTTAAATATCGCATTGAAAATAACTATAAAAACTTGAAAAAGTTTTCTATCTAGAAGAAGACAAAAGTTTTCTCGCTTTACCTGTTTATCAAGATTGTGCATATATATAAAGTTATTACATCCCGGAGAGTTTGTGAACATAAGTTTTAAAATTCACGACACAAGTTATGTAGTCTAAGAAGGAAACAGCTGGCGATGGCCTACACCCCCCATCCTTCTGTAGTGGACATAGAAATGAAGTCTAAACAGCCAGCTGGTCGTACCGTGTTCTTTAAGAGCTGACATTTATGCATTTGTATTAAATTAAACAAATATTTATTCAAGACGCTTGCTTATGGTGAGTTGAAAACGAAATTTGACACAAGTTTCTTCAGTTTAAGTGAATCAATCATGTGCCCAGTTGCAAGTGAACGCGCAGATGTATGTAACGCCCAGAAGATTTTCATATGAACTAGGTCAGCTCTTCATTATTCTGAATCGATCTGAATCGATCCGGTGACCCGTTGTGTGCTTGTCAGTCTGTCTGTCTGTCTGCTTGTTTGGTGTCTACCCATGTAGTTTTATTTAATTTGACGAAATTTATACGTTGGACGACTTTTCCAATTTCGCGACTACTTCTCATATAATGACGTTTTTAGAATAATGGGATCAGAAGGGCCAATTTATTGAAAGCCAAAAAATTTCAATTACGAATGTGTACTTTTTAGACCCCACTCTAGTGAAAAGTAGTTGTTAAGACGGTTGGGAAGTAAGACAGAAGTAACAAGAACTTTTGCAATTTTATGACGAATTCATTTAGTAAAGAAATTCCACGTTGCTCTCTAGAGGACTCTACTTTGAATAATTTATTTCCGTTTAATGCTTTAATAGCTTTCGTCTTAATGGCCCTGGTTAGTTTGCTATTGTCCGTCTTTGCAAGAAAATCTCGTGATATGATTGCAACCGCAGTCTGCTTTGTTTGCAATTCGATACTGATGGGAAACAATTGCAAATTGTTTGGCTTCATTGCATCATGCATACGATTTAACAATGTTGACAAGTCCACCAAGAAAGGGGATAAAAATGATGTCTTTTCGACCATAAAAATTTAATTTCTTTTCTGTAGCACTTTTCCAAGAACAACATAGGAGAAGTACAGTAAAGAGAACTGGTTTTGCGAAGGAAAAAAAAAAGGTTTATATACATTTTCATCGAAAATATAGCTAAAAATCTTTTATTAGTTTTACTTTAAGAACCGTTACGAAAATTTCGCCGATTTTTTTCTAAAAGCAAATTGCATTTACGTTAAAAGTTGTTGTAGGGGTTTTCAATTATTTCAACCATTTATACAGAAATTGCTTTGTAAAAAAAAAAAAAAAAAAAAAAAAAGCAAACGTATGCTCATGCTTGTGGATATATATATGTGTGCACAAAGGGACATACGTGCTATCTATTTATTATTATGTAGATATACATGTGAACGAACGAACGTACATGCATGCATACTCTGCAGCCAAGTATGCTTGGTACGCTTTTGTAATATGATGAGTAATATTTTGTTTTTGTTTTGCGTCTCTCTCTCTAAATGGTTGTGTTTTGTGTTTTATTAAAAATGGCCTAAACGTTTTCGTAGGTATGCTGTTTGTTGACTCGGATCTTTTAAGCATTATGTCCGTTTGGATTTTCAGCTCCACTTCCGTTGGGTGTTTTTCATTTATATATTTTGCTATTTCATTTTAGAGCATTACCTACGAACGTTTTGTGCAACAAACAAAGTATGAAAGCATTTGCTTCTTCTTTTTTTTTTTTTAAACAAAGCATACAAAGTGAAAGTTAAATTGAAAACGGAATTAGCGTAACATGAAAATGCGTCTCTTTCTGTTTTCTTTAGTGGCTCGTTGCAGTTATTGCCGACATGTGCGTTCATGTTTGTTTACTTATTATAAAGGAATGAAGTGCACTAGATTGGCTGCCTTTGTTATAGATTGTGTTACCATTGACGTCAACGCATATGCATGCAAGAAGCGTAAAAAGAGAAGGAGAAAGCTCTTTTGTCAGATTTTTAATATCTTTTCTATGTTCCCGTTTTAGGTAAAAAAACGGAACCGAAAAAATGAGCAAAAAAAAGAAAGAAAAAAAACCTTAACAATCAAAGTGCCATCAGTTGTGTGAAATTTCTCACTTGTTCAAATTTCTTTCACTCACCCCACGTTCTTTCCACTTTAATTTTTTTGTTTTGCGCCCTTTGAAGCCATCGCTTGTAATGCAAGTTGTTTGCATATTTATCTTTTGCAATCTGAAGCATAACAAAAACCGTACAGCAACTCCCAACTTAACTGGTTACAAGTGTCAACCTAAAAAATGTATAGTTCTTCTCTTCTATGCAAACACATGCACATTCTTTTACATAATAAAGATTTAAAAAGGATAACACTACCATTCATTTATGAATACGTGTGCATGTACAAGTCTTTGCTATATGTTTATGTAAAACAAAAGTGACAGGGAGTCACTTTGCTGTCTGTGTACATATGCTTCCTAACTGGTTTGCTTGCTTGTTAACAGGCAACTAATTAGTACTAACAGATGTTAAATACATACTTATATTAAAGTAATTAAAATATATGTATGTGTGCATTAAATCACATTTTGTGTTTCTCATTTAATTTTAGGCTTCCTTTTATAGTATAGCGGCACTAACATTAGGAAACACACAGCCTACAAAATAATAATATAACAAAAACAACTAGCCAAACGTTCGAAGGTGCTCCAAGAACTCCTAACACAGCAATTTTAAGCAAACACAATGGCATAAAAATGGCATCAGACATTGGCGTGGCTTGCGTCAAACTAACAGAAACTACAACGGAATGATATTCAAAGCTCGAGTAGTTTTCACATAAACGTTACGCTTATTTTTGCATCCTGTGCGGATTTATTTTAATCGCCTGAGTTTTGTTGGCACCAGATGTTCGAGAGGGTAATAAAACTTTCGAATCAAATATGATTCTTCGTTAAAGCAGCTTTCAGTTTTTCTTGGTTTGCTTGCTGCTGAATTAGTTTTCCTGCGCTCTTTAAGGTCGTCGGCTGAAAAAACTGTTAATCAAAAAGAAGAACGCAATGATCTGCGCCACGGCTCTGTCCAGATCTAATAAATTTTTCTGTCAAGTTAAAATATCTCGCATGTTTCCCTTTTAATAACGGGCCCTGATCATTTGTTGTTGGTAGAGTTTGCCAGTGATTAGTCCTTTGCATTAGAGCGGCTCACGCTAATACAATTGCCTGATTACATTAAATACAGGTTATGAACTTTGGTTCAGGTTCGCTTATGTGCGATCTTCATGGTACGCTCGGCCTACACTATAATTTTTAATGTGTATCATTACAGCGTATATCGTTTTTATCATCGGTCAATATTGATCAAAACTTTCTTCTGAATTGCCTATGAAGCCTATGTTTGAAGCTTGATAGTCATTAATAGTGAACGCTCCAGACGGTATACCTTCACCTGAAAGATCGCAGCCCTACCCGTATCAACGCCCGGCTTGGCAAACCTCGCTACGGCCGACCAAAAGAATTGACTACGCTTCAAACGACGCAGAGCGTCCAAAAAAAAAGGTTTAGATGGCGTTAGCTTGTAGACATTGTCAGCCTTTCATGCATCGGGTATGAGCGCTTTTTCTCCTAATGAAGCAAAAGCGGAATCGTTAGTTTGTTTCAATCGAATGTTCGGCGATTTTTTACAGCAACGACGCCAGCTCGGGCCTATCGTTTCACATTTGAAACGACGCAGGCGTCTGAAAGGACTGTATTAGTTCCAAAGAAAGAACGTCCTTTTTGCTTGTTGTATAATTTAACGACAAGTGTTGTGCACATTTATTTGATGCGACAATGAAATTAAGAAACAACTATTTTTAGTGGAAAAGAAAGTACAGTGCACCAAATCGATCGAAAAGTTAAAGAGCGAAACGGGCCATGAATCTTACTCCTCAGATTTAGCCCCACGAAACATTTCCTCTTTTCAGGCCTGAACGAAGGAGGCCACGCGAAGAGATATGCAAACAATCGAGAGGTGGAATGTGCGGCTTATAACTGCCGACAGTTTTTGTTTTTAGCCAGGTATAGAAGTTATCGAAGATCGCTGAGAAAAGTGTGTAGAGCTAATACGAGGCTATTATGTTGAAAATTAAATATATTTTTCCCCATTTTTTTGATGGTCTCTGTCAAATCGGTTGCTTCTTGTATTACTCCTTTCGAATTGTATGATCGATCGAATTGTTCTTAGATTTCGTAAAAGTCTGACAAAATGTTGATATCATTTTCGCTGATCATTTTGAAGGGGATAGTAGCCGTGTGTAAAGATTAGGCATTATTTAAGACAACATTGTAAAGGAAAATGCATTTTTCGAACGAAATTATTCTAGTTTGCCGTGAATTCGTGCGGGAATTCACTTTTGGCCGGCGCGCTTGTATTTTTGGCATTCTGTTCCCCTAATTTACATGTGATAGACTTTTTTCTTTTGAAATTTGCTAAACATTTAGTAAAGTTGATTGCCTCTGTCTTATCGAAATTATCCGTCCACGGATTTTATTTTCACTGTAGCGTATATTAATGTAATCTTCTTTGTTTATATATGAATTTTTTATTTGTTTTGGCATATAGGGAGTAATTTATTTTCGCCCGCTCGCTAACTTACTGCAACATTAAACCAAGCGAGAAATTAAAAATACACAACCAGTAATACAAACACACGTATATGTGTATTTATATGTTTGTATACGTCTGCCTTTGTCTGTGCATTCGAAAACAAATACATTACACATATTAAATACCCAACAAGCATACATTGCGAGAAAAAATACAAACAAAAAAAAAAAAAAAAGAAGAAAACTGCAAAACTGAAACAAAATTAAAGAAAAAAAACTAAAATAAAAATTATTTGGAAGTGAAACTAAAATTAAATAAAACACTGACATAATCAGGAAAAATAAAAACTTAAAAATCAAAACAAAAAAAATAATACTAAAGAAGACGGATTCATGGCTTATTTAGTTTTATTTGAGTCCGATCATTTTGGAAATGCCGCTTATAACATTCCTGTTGTTTCCCATATAAACGATAAGAAACCGCTCCAGGTTCATCCTCCAACTTGCGATGTTTATTTGACTATTCCTATATGTCTTCTTATGTTCTCAACACAACTTAACCGGTGAAAAGACGGTGTAAATTAGAGACTCATCTCTTAGCTTAAGCTCAAAAGACAGCCGAGCCAATTTAGTTTGCTACGTATACTAGTTGCCCAGTGGCTCTGCTGGTTTGCAAAGGAAAACAATTAGTTTTTTAGGTTACAACAACATCATTGGGTTAAGTATGGTTAAATTGCAAGGTCTGTATGCATCACAGTTTCCATTTTAGCGTTAAATGATTAATGTCCGAATTTAAAGTTGAAAAAGTTGGAACACAAAGACTGGAAGCTTGCCGCGTTTACTTTTAATTACGTTTCAAATACGAACACTGAAGGTAGCTGTGACAAGCGTGGTGTCGTTGAAAGACTAAAACAACTCCTGCAGCTTCTGGCTAAGATCAGATAATGGTTTCAGATCGTTTGCAATTAGCGAACACAGTGTATATAGTTCGCATCCCCTTCCATTGAACGCCATCAATTGCTGTTTAATGGAAATTGTTTTCTTATTGTGCATGATATGAACTTGCGTATCCGTGCCACCGAGAAATGACGATATGCTAGACCTCTCTTCATGCTAACAAGAATACCTGTTTGAAGGCATTAAGATCTTGAATCGATGTAATCATGTTTTGCTTGTCTTTACTTTTGCCCATATCCTTCGCTGAAGAGTTGGTGTATAATAGACACGTCCTTTAATTTTTGGCACCAAAATACTTGTAGAATAACGTGAGGAATATGTTTTTGATCACAACAAGATGTTAAACTAATTTCGCCTGTTGCCCGTTTATGCGTCCAATGGTCCAGGCGTCTAATTGCCTGCCTGCCTCTACTGTACGTAAGAGGGTAAAATAGACCAACGATAATTGTTCTATAGGGCAATCCCTACTATTAACCTGCAATCAACAGACGGACTTCGAAGTTTTGCTTTGTTTCGAAAGTAAGAAAAGTAGCCACACAACAATCACCGTAATCTGTAAACTAGTGGTCAGAATGGTTGGTACTATCCCGAAATCGTACGAGTCTCGTCATAATGAATAAGACCAGAGACTTATTGAGTGGAGAATAAAATGTTTAAATAAGCCTATGCTTACAATAAATTTGCCAAAAGGGTGTCAAATCGATGCGAAAACGCTGTTCAGCTCACTACATGGCACACATCCTTATACTTCTAAAGTAATTGTTATATTATTTACTGCACATATAAGCAAATAATTTGCTTTAGCTGAGCAAGAATACATGATTCTGTGTTTAGGTCCTTTGTTTACTCTGGCAGAATGAATTATTGTTAGTTTAAATTGTTTCTTAAGGGATTTAAGTATGCATTTCGCGTAAACACTCAGTATCCCTACACATAAGCATCTTATGTGATACTCAGGCACCTGTATGCCGTAAGTGCAGTTAAGTTGATATTACGTTAAATGCGCAACAATTCGCTCAAGTGTAAATAAAGTATCTTTTTACTGTCAACCCTTAGAACAAGAAACACAAACAAAAAAAAAAAAAACAAAGCAAAAAAAAACTAAAAACCAGTACTTATTTTATATAAAACAAAGAGGGAGTAAGTATCTCTGTGTACCTCCATGCGCTTCGTTTTATGTGTACATTATTTTATCAAAAGAAGTGCATGTTGTAAAAAAACGAAAAGAAAAGACAGAAAAAAAGGAGAAGAACAAAAAAAAAAAAAAAAAAAAATAGGTTTCATGTCATTTGTTATGCGCATTTTCAACCGACAAAAGAACTTCTCATCTACCTTAAACTTCGTGTGGAACGTAACGTATATCAACCGATGCTTTAGTGTTAAATAAACAATCAACTCACACACTTATAACACATTGGTGTTATGCATGTGCTTACTGCATTAAGCTGAAAATCGTTTTTTGTGGTAGCTTGCATGCTGTGTGTATGTGTGCAAAAGCCCTTGTTATATTAATTCTCACTACTGCATTTATACGGTAACACACTTCCTTTGGGGAATCGCTTACTATTCCTTTCTTCCTTTTTTAATTTTTATTACTTTTTCTTTTGCATGTTTTATACTCATTTTCGAAGCACTTGTAATAATGGCGGCTTAAATTAGTTGGCATTTAGTAGAATACAATAATAAAAAAAAAAAAATTAGATAAGGGAATGAAATGCTCTTCATTTTGACACAGCCGCCCGCACACGCGTGCCGAAACAGGTGTGCATTTGCGGTTAACGTCAATACCGAATGGCTCAATTCTCAGCGGTTGCATTGATGGCGGTTTTATGCCATTTTCCCCTCTTCTCCTATTCCCCCACACCTTCATATAATACCTATGAAGTTCTATACCTTTATCATTGTCAATTATTCTGTTACGTTACCTGCTTTACTATTATATATATATATATATATTTTTTTTTTTTTTGCTTTGTTTTTTTCCCTTTTTTTATTTACTTTATCTCTTACTAACACATTTAGACATATCCTTTATGAAGTTAAATGTTAGGGAGTAAAGCAATCGAAAAACGACGTAAGGAAAGAAAGGCAGCTGGGAACATAATTGTGTAATTTGTGTGTTCTGTTGTGGGTGGTTTTAAACAGACGAAACAAAAAAGGAGAAAAAAAAATCGTTTAAATTTAATGCGTTTGCTGTAGAAAATGCATACCACTTAAGTTGATAACTTAATAATAAAAAAAAAAAAAAAAAAAAATAGAGAAAGAGTTCAGAAAACCTCAACGTATAGTAATTGATATTAAATATAGTAACCTTTTCTTGTATTACGCGTTACATTTATAGTAAATTTAATATAATTTACTTCGCCATGCATCCTCTTCTTTTCATTTTGCATTTTTTTGCCTTTAGCTTTTTGGATGCTGTGTAATATACACATTTCATGCATATTGCAATTTTCTTATAGGTTTTATTTAAAGCTTGATAGTCGTTTTGAAATGCTGCAATGGCGGTAGTGTAGGCTATAAAAAGTGGGAGAATCGCTTTAATCTACAACTTCATCTCGTATATACTTCCGAGTCAACTGAAGAATAGTTAGAAAGGTTTGTAAGACGATGTAAAGGCTTTCGAACGTTTAACGGGTTTCCGGGTTTCTCGGTAAGTTGTGCATTAACCTTTCATTGCAAATTTCCTGGAGCGGCTATTCGCAATTTGAGGTGTCGCAGGCACATCTCTTGCCATACGAAACACTCAAACATTATGCCCTATGACGTGACCCAAAAAAATCAGCGATCTTTCGATTTTAATTTAAGAGCCAGTAGATATTATTCTTTCAGTTTAGATTTCTCGCTCTCTGCTGGCAAATACAATCTTTCACTGAGAGCGCTCTTAATCAAATTTCGTTTTAAATAACCCGACCATCTGAATATTTCCTTGGATTGTTCAATTTGCCAACTTATTCAGTTGCTATAATGCGGATCATATAAATCAATAGCAGAAAGAGACTACTGACTGAAAACTACCTAAGATCGATCAACTCGAATCAAACTTTCGTGCCACAAAATTTGCTTTCTTCAGGTATCACATTAACTTGGGTAATTGTAATTCTTTTTCTCATTGTCCATCTTCTCTTTGCAAGGTGCGCTTCTGTTCTTTCCCTTGCAATTATTTGTACTATGCTTTTCCTAACCAAAATAGTAAGTGCATGGAAGACATCAAGTGCATGAGAAAGCCTTTTGAAAGCAAAGACCTGAGAAAGAAGCCAAGGCCAAATAAAATAACCGTCAACATCCTTGTACCCTGTATATAAAACTTGGTTGACAAGTGCGGATGCAGGAATTTTTTTTAATCCGAAAATTAATAGCCGCAGCCAATACTTAAGACTTCATTCGTCAAACCGTGTCACATTTTTTTGCATAAATGTCATATTTGAATGTCATTCTCAAGCGCTCGAATTCTGGCGGCGGCATTTCGAATCATTGGTGGTTCGTATCATATCGGTACATCAATCATAGCGATAGAGTGCAGACTGTCCAATAAATTACTTTTACGACTTTTACTTTGCTCAATAAATGCCATTCTAATTACTTGCAGGTTAATCAAAAACTAAAATCAAATCATTATAACTCTTCTCTTGCCTTACACTGTGATAAGGAGAACTAGTTGAATATTCATTTCCGACGCTTTTCGGTTTTGCACATAAGCATTTACTTGCAAATCTCTTGCACGTATGCGGAAAGGAACTGTGCGGAACAACGAAGCCTAGTGTAATTTTTTTCCGCTAGAAACACAGCACATATATTTATCAAGTAATGTATGCAGGCTGGTATTTAAATTCGTTCACATTTGGAGGAAATTCAATCGTAAATAAATCGAATGGAAATTTGAAACAATTTGGTAGAATTCTACGAACCGTTTGAAAGGAGGTTAACCTAATACCGAAATGTTGTGATATTATTACGAATAAAACAGAAGAAGAAATCAAATAGCCTTAGAAAAGGATCTTATGAAGTAACAACGGCTAGGTTTCAGAAAAATGAACTGAACAAGTGAATTCTCTTCCGGAGAGAGACCCCAGACTTATCTCAGCCGAGAATAAAAGCCAGTGCTAAAGTTCAAATGTGCCCCATAACCTTTGTCGTAGTCTTAGGGAGTTCTTAGGGAGTGGTAGCTAATGTTCGTTTTCAAAAATGTGCATGCAACCGTTTTCAAATGAAAAATACAGAACAAACCCCATGTAGGGGTTAGGTTCGTTGTGGTAGATTTGCAATATCACGTCTTTTGAGTTTTTTTTTTTAATAAAACCGCAGTTTTAGGTATTTATTCTTTGAAGCATTTTAATTTGAGCAGATCGGCTCATTATTCATGTTGGGGTAGAATTAATAATCATCATTTTAAATAATGGCCTCAAAACGTTTTTTGTTAATTGTGAACTTGATACCACGTCAATCCGAAAGGCTTATGCAATTCTATTGCGCAAATTGAAAATCAATCAATTTTGTCTCATATTTGCTTTGCTGTAGGCAATGAGATGACTTCAAATGTAAGGATAGGTTAATTCCAATGATGGCGATGTTTCGAATTTGTGTCGAGATTTGTTACTTGTCTATGAACATAAGATATGGAGTTGAATTTGTGGATAAAATCCCCTAATCTACAAAATTTGGAACAACAACTGAGCGCAATAACCAAAATGTGGGAAATAAATTTGACGCTAGCACTCAGTTTGAGCCGATATCGATTTAAAATTGAGACATGAACTTACCAGGCCCGTCTTCAAGTACAAAACGGAATCGATAAAATAGCAGATACGCCCTAAGCTAACAAAATATATTGCCGTTTCTAGATAATTCCTTAACCTTAATTATCCCCGTTCGCAAGTCAAATAACTTTTCTATTTACCTTTTATTTCCTTTTTATTTTTTTTTTATTTGTGGAAGTAGTTTTCGCTGAATACAAAGCTATTTGTGATCATGTGCATGTTTTGAAATCAGGAGTCGTGTTGTGGGTTTCAAGTCTTCGATATCAACAACAATCTCTCTTAAGCAATGAGCAGAACAATCGACGGCGCCGGCGAGGGGACACGCGGCCATGTTAATTTCAATGAAGAAATTGATGTTTGCGACATTGTAGACTCTCTGGATTATTTGCTTGACTGTGTGCAAACCGAGTGATAAAGTTAATAAACTTTCATTCTTTGATGGTCCGCATAATAAAATCTGCATAAACTATATATTTATTGTATTAATATAACGCAACTACACTTTCATAAAATTTAACGGCTAATTATTACTTAACCAAAAACACGCAATAGTGTGCTTTAAGCAAAGTGAGCATAATTTCATATTAGGAAATTAATTTTAACGTGCTTCGAGTTTAAATTGCTCTGCAACAAGACCTTTTTATATATAACTTATTTTGTCAATGTATTTTCATGAGCTCTATAAAATATACGTTGAAAACAACTCTAATACATTCACCTCAACTTCACGATTTTTACACAATTGCGTTGAGCTTTACATCGCTGCAGTAAGCTTCGCTGATTACAATTTTCGTCTTTTCTTGGTTCGGGTTAGCCTCCAGCCTATATTTGAAGTGTACTAAGTTAACCATCGCTTTCGTAATCTGAAGGAATGACCAGTAAACACTTGAGAGGTTGACTATCGTAGATTTCAGTTAGAATGAAGACATTTTCCGCACGTTGAGGATAACAACAGGTGCAATTTGTTCATTGGTATGCTTATAAACGTTGCTCATAACTAGCGACTTTATACGAGCTGTAACTGTATAAATTATAGCCTGAGTCAGGTATGGATATAAAACTCGGCGTAAAAATTTCTTAGGGCTATCTGAACGTTAAGCGTAAGAAAGGTTTAAAATTTTGGCATTTCGATCAGCTGGAGAGAGACTCGGTTTGTCCTTTTTTGATATGGCCGAGAAAGGCTTCACCAACCATGTCGATTTTTGATTAGGGTCAGCTTATGTATGTTGTACGGCCTTTCTAAATGTTTTATTTGAATGCTTGGAGTGGCAAATTTTCAGTAAAAAGATGGAAGCTTGCATTTCTTAGGTGAAGGTCAAAATCAAAATCAAAATCTTAAAGTGGCTGTTATCGGTTGTGGTACGTGCAGGTTGTATCTGGTAACTCTTAGCGGCTGTTGCAGGAAATTCTATTCACACATTTCGCATAGCAATTCGAAAAGGCATTCTCAGAAGGTTTCCATACCTATTAAACTGATGCGTTCACGTTTAGAGAAACTATGGGCAATTTTCACATGTTTGCCGTCGACGGGCATAAAATATTCGCTGCAAATCGGATATAACTTGCTTGTGGGTTTAGTTATTCACGCAAACACACACACGCGCACGCCTACAGAACACATCACTCAGTAATTTCGTAGGATTAAGTACAGATGTCGCAACTGTTAACGAATTCATACGATTTCTACTTAGTACCAACCTTCAAAGGAAATGTGTCAAAATTTCACGACAAGCCTACAACTAGTTTACAAATTAAATTGTTTCAGAGATGAAACTCTTTTGCTTAAGGTAAAGGAATGAGTTGACAAGAGTTGTTCGAGCTCTGCTTCTTACAAATACTGATGACGTTGAACGGTCTGGTCGCCTGAATTTCAACATATAAAAGGTGCACAAATTGTTCCAGAAGACCGAAAAGTGAAGTTTCGAGAGATAGCGGACACGTTAATGATATGAAGGCAGTTTAGTACATGACAGAGAGCTTTATTCGAAGTTTAGGCGAAATAAAAAGGAGTTTTTCGTGCGATGTGTGACACTAGATGAAATATCGATTCATCGCTATACTCCGGAGTTGCATCGGCAGTCAATTGAGTGAATCGCAACGGGCGCAAATTGTCAATAACGTGACGTCGACTTTGCGTGAAAACGCAAAAGTTGACTGGGAAGGTTACGGGATCGGTATTTTAGGATGCGTGCCGTAATATATTCGTCGGCTATTTTGAAAAAAGCCAAAGGATCAACGGTCAATATTGCTGTACAACTGTCAATATTACAATAGAAACCGTCATGTATCTAAGAAGGCATGTATACGTGAACTTCCGCCAAAAATGTTATTGATTAATGAAGTCCGGCGCTATTTTAGTTTTTTTGCAGAAAGATTTGTCAAGGCCCTCAATAAACAATTGATTTTCCGCAGTGACTTCGTTGTTTGATTCAAGCCTTTTAACCTGTAACATCCTTTCGAGATTTGCGAGCAGAAAAATCAAAGGCGATATATGTGGCAGACTTCAACCTTCAACCTCAATTCATATAATATTGCAGTTGCGGACTGCCACAATGCAGTTCAGTACGGCTTGGCCGTACTTGGTCGTAGCTACAGTTAGTGGCGAATCATTAAAACTATAGAATGTATTTATTGGGCACGCATCCACTAGGCTGCATCCACTCACCTCCCCTCTTTTTTTCTTTCCCCACTTACTTCTGAACATCACCGTGTTAAACGTATAGGGGACATCCCCTAAGTAATAGGCTCCATTATGAATAAATGCAAGTATATCCGTTTGGAAAACAGATTTTTTAGGATAAAATTTTCATGGGAAATATTGAGCGCACTACGTTTTGATACTGTTAGGGTCTGAGCTATTTTTCCGAACTTGGCTTTCCCCTTATTGACAATAATTTTCAGAATTTTTTCACCTTCTCCAATATAAACTTTTCTACTGAGTGTCCATTGGGTTCGGCGAAATCGGTCGACAAATTCAATTAAAATCTGCGAAATGCCGACTAACGGTGGTTTTCGATGGAGAATGACAAACATGAACCCTATACTTTCCCATCAAACAGCAGTGCTTACTTAATTCACGATTTTCGGGTTTTACTATGGTTTGACATTCACACAAATAGCGTCACTAAGACCAATAAACCCATTGCAACCATTAATTATTCGAATGATCGGAAAGACATGAAATTTTAAGAGACGTTGCTTGATGAGTAGAATTTTCTGGAAATATGTCGACAATTTTTTTTATGAAAGACGACATCTATATGTCCATTCGTTGAATTATTGACCAGAGCCTTATATATTTGTATAAACGTGCACATCTACCTATACATTTTTACATCTATATATATTGTTTTTTCTTCTCAAAATTTACATTTTATATAATTTTTATTGTGAGATTTCTTGCCAACATTTTTTCTTTGGCTTTTGCTGCAAACTGCAACAAACGATTGTTCTGCTTTGAGCTGCAAACGAACCAAAAACGTAAATAAAATATTTAATTCAGAAAATGTATACAAAATATTTGAAGAGAATACACAATAAATGTTTAAGAAAGGCCAACTCCCTGCTACGTACATATTGTATTGTAGTAAAAGTAAGAAGAGGGTAAGCTTGAAAATTGTAATACCGATTAATGCTTTAGTTTTGTTTCCATTTGGTTTTAATTTTGTTATGATTTGATTTCATTTTCTATATATAGTTGATGCAGTTTTGATTTTCATAATTTATTTGTGTACATTCTGCTCATAACAACTTTATCATTAGCGTCGCGTGTTTCTAGTCCCAGGACACCAGCAAGTTAGTTCACATTGAGTTTCATACGTACATGATACATATTTACTCAAAAAATGAAATTTTAATGCAATTATTTATATAAAGCATTTTTGTTTAAATATTAAGCATAAGAGGAATGAGTTAATATATCGGCTTGTCCTAGCATATCCATAAAGAAATTTGGATTTCATATGGGGAAAAGTTACAATTACGCGACAGTGGCGTAAGCTAAATGTCGGTGGTTAGCAAGAACTCGACGGTCTGGAGTGGTGTGGTTTATAATCTTTTGTATCCATTTTCAGAACGATATGATTGCTATGTAGTGGTATTCTTTTTACCTTAATGTACAATCTTATGGGGAGTCATGTATTTTCCTTGGGATAATCCATAGTCGCAGTAGTTTCTCTATTCCATTATAGCGCTAAAGATGTAAAGTTCGTCATGGCCTAAGTGTACAAATAGATGGCCTCCAATATTATACATACATTCTTTTCAGCCATAAGCAGCTGACGCAATGCTTTTGAAAATATTTAAAAAATGTTAAGCACAAACCTAGTCGATGCTGATTATGCCATGAGTACCCCAAAAAAGGTAGTCATAGCTTTTCGCTTGTTGCGCTTGTCGCAAAATGTTTGGCAAGTCGATCGCGACTCGGCTGTGCTTAAGGCGTATTGTCTAATTTTCTGCAAAAGTCGTAAGTGCTATTTTATGACAGCTTCGACCTATTCCCGAGCAATTACCAAATATTCAAAATCGATCCACTAAATAAGATGGATGGCGGTATCCTTATAGCTGTATTTCCTGCCTTCGAATTCTGTTTTCTTCTATTTTCTTCTTCTTTGGATGATGAATTGGTTTTTGTCATTATCCGTCTTAGAAGCACTTTTATCACATGCTCCTCTTTTGAAGTTAATATCTATAAAACGCATGCTTGTCTTGTGCGAGAACTTGTTAACGGCTTCAACCCACTATAGATTATAAAGGCGTTTGCTGACTTTAACATAATGAGGCTGACGGCGATACCTTAAAGCTAACCTTTTCGAATAAGCTTGTTGTTGTTGTCGATTATTGTACGGCGTTCATGTTACCTGAGCCAGCTCATCATTTTTCCCTTAACACATTTATGCAACTCAAGTAGGTCATTAAGCCTAATTCATCCAGCCATAGGCTTAACCAGACAAGGTTTCCTTTTAATATGATAAATTTCACCTCATTCAAAATTCTGATAAAACGCATTAATCGAAATCAGTCCGTTATGCATATAACTTCTTTCGTATGCATAACTCATGCACATTACTTCATTCTTGCATCTTCCTCTACTTTGTCATTTCTTCGTCTGTGCCTTGGTCCCAATACCTTAAGCGTTCGCATGCATCCTTTGCCTGGTTTAATCTAACATTGCGGTTTATTAAAAATGCGAAAAGCAAATTGTTTAAAAAGGTTGTACTTGATGAATACTTTATTGTAAGAAACCAACTCTTTCAACTTAGCTCAGCGAATTTTATTCCAAATACTTGCTTGAGATGATATTTTTTCTCTTAGGTTACACAAAGCGATTTTATAACTCAAGAAGAAAATGTACTTCATTTCTCTCGTTTAAGTCCTTTGATGGTTGTGAAACCGTCCGATGGCGGTAATTGATACCGTGTTGAAATTTTAAAGGCGTTGATAAAGGCAATTGTCTACTGTATTTAAATGCAAGTTTGCTCGCGAGATATATAAAATAGAAAAGTCTTTTAAAATGGAGATAAATCCCCACAAACCTCTCACAATTCACTTGTCATACGATTAAGGCCTTCTCTAGAGGCACAGAAAGTTATTATCGTAGAAATTATGCCGCTTAGACACTGCTCAGTTCTCTCTATCCTTTTGGTAGATTTTTAAAAATGCTTTTATAATCATTCGAATCTGACGTCACCGCAAGTTGATGAATTCTTGATGAGTGCCCATTTCGGAATGCATCTAAGCATGTCTTTATTGGTCGAGAGCGAGTTTGGATTTGTATCCAAATTTGTTGGGTTCAAAATATTCAGCACGGACGTGACATGTTTACGGCTACCAACCGGTAACTTTCAAGTAAAGCTCGTTTAATGTCATATCCTTGATTATTGCAATCGTTTCGGTCGCCTTAACTCCAATCAGATGATCTGAATGAGTGAGTGAGTGTCGCTGGGCCATGTTTAAATCGAGCCTCATTCAGCACTTAACCAATTTGTACGACGGGGAGTGCTCTCCGTAATGCTCGTCCAGCTTTTGTTTAGTTTCTTTTGTTGTTGAGAGTTAATGTTGTTTGTTTCCTACGGTTGTCAGACTAGCGTCTAACGTCATGAAATTTAACATTTTAGTTCCTGAAGATTTGTTCCCTATTCCACTAAAATCAGTTTTTTACTAGTATCCCTCTTTTTCATTAGCTCTCTTACTTATTCATCACACTAATACCAATGTTCAGGATATATAGCCGCAGCAAATTTATCAGTGCTAGTGAAAGGTATCTTTCATTTCCTTGCTTTGCAAATTAGGCTACCGGGAGTGGTCATGCGAGCAACGACATTCAATTAGATCTGCTACTCTATTAGACACGTTCTTTACGTGATCGGTGCTGAAAAAAGATATCATCTTAAGTTGCATGCTTCGAAGAAATTGTCGTATATCGAATTGCTGAGAGGAGGTGTCTTCGGCGAATCGTGTACGAGGAACTCATGGACATGTAAATAATATAAACTATTGAAAAGAGCCAAGAACAAGACCTAATAGTGTTACTTTCTGATCAATCTCTAATGGCTGTAATAAGATCAGGAAGCCGTCGCTCGAATGCTATTCTTTGAACCTACGATATTTGGGTAAAGAGATGATAAGTTTTGAGGCTCCGGTTGACCACCTGTTCTATATTTACGGCATGAAATATGTCGATGGTCGAAAGATTCCGAGAGACTTTGGATTTTTCCAAATTCCTACAAAAGTGTTCAGTGGAAATTTCGTAGTCACCAATAAGCCTCCCTTGCCCTTTTCTACTCTTCTCCTTTCAGTGATAAAACCGCTATCTCTTCCGCTGCAGTACGAGGAACTAAGAAAGATGCATGGAAATCACATGGGGTCTAATTTAAAGCATCGTAATCGCACGATTGTTTTTTTCAGTTTCCCCTTTCGAATGCTAAAGTTACCCATTCGACGACAGTGATCCAAAACGGCTGTACTTAAAGACTAAGCAAACATTAATAGAAAGAAGATTCGCCTTAATTTTTACTGTCATTTAATTAAAAAAAAAAAAAAAAAACCTTGCATAATATTCTTCTTGTTCTTATTAGTTTTCACAAAACCCACCTATGTAACAATTTTTCGCCTTCTTGTCGAGGGTTAGTTAAACAATTTTTCAAAAAATTTTATTTAACCTTAACTTGACTCCATATCTTTTTGTGTGTGTTTGCCTTTGCATTAAGCGAAGAGAAAGTTCATAAAAAATAGGATACTGAGGAAATCAAAACCATATAAAATTTCAAATAGTAACAAAGTCATGCCTTTAGGTGTTGCTTGTAAACGATCCTAACAATGCAGCATAAATCAATTGTACCCTACATATACGACATCAAATTTCCTTGACTTACGTTTTCTCTCCTTCTCAATCTCCGAAATTTTTCTCTGTTTTTTCCGTCGTCGTTGCATTTGCTGGCCGAACATAATTTTTGAAAAACATGTGTTTATTGGCACCGACAACAGAACTAACCTTAATATATATATACAGGAAAAACAAAAGGAAAGGAAAAAAGAAACATATCAACAAATATATAAACAACAGCAATGGTGACAATGTTAACATGGAAACCTACTTATAGAAGAAAGGATGTTAAAAACAGACTATCAAACTAGGGAATACGTTAACAAGAATGCCGTAGGGAATTGTAAACACAAATACAAATCTAAGGACATTAGGGTCTTTATATACCGCAGGTGTATAGCGTATGCTTTATAGATGTAGTTATAGATATAAGCGATTTATACGCCGTGTTATAGGCTTGTATACCGATTGTAGCGATTTCACATAAAAGTGGAGAGTATTTCTTCTAGAGCAGTTTCGAAAAATATGTTCACTTTAACATAGACCTTAACCTACAGCAACAAAAATCCTCGCAAACGTATACAAACAATTGTGTATGAAAGCATGGCAGAGGTGAGGGAATTGTGTTTACTTAGTATTTACCGACGAGATGAACAGCTGTAGAATAATAAGTTTTGATTTGATTTTCAAAATTTTTCTATCAAAGGTTAATATTCTCGACAATGCGTCACAAGCTGTGAGTTTTTTTTTTTTTATTTTTATTCAAGTTCGAAATAAACAAACTTTACCTTTCAAAACATATAGGGCAACACGTGTTTTCTAACGACTAAACTGAAGCCAGTCGTCTAAGCGAGAGAGTCGTGGAAAGCGAGAGAGATAGTGAGAGAGAAATTTTTAATCACAACTTATTGCGCAGGTCTTTAGCAAGCTGATGCAAAATTTCAAATTACAAATCTGGCGCCAAACTTTTATGTCTGATGGTAATTATGCCTCTCTTTCGGTATTCTGTTAACTTAACAGCAGGCAAATAAGTAAGATTTTAATTATGTGCGTGGCTTCGTTCCCTCTCTCTTTCTCTCTCTCTCACCATTCCTTTCCGCACTGTTAAACTCCAACAGCATCCAACGGCAGTTGAACGATGAATCTGTAACAAAACACAACGACTTAAACGCATTTGTGTGTTCCCCCAAACGGATTACTTATCAAGCCAAGCGAACGTGCTGAATACAGTGAAGAATTAAATACAAAAAAAAAAAAGAAAGGAAAAAAAAAACGAAAAAAAGAAAAGCCAAAAAAAGAGTGCATTTTTTTTTTTTTGTAAAGTTAACCGTGTAACTTTAAACAAAAAAAAATTTGTGGCCACAAACATTCATTCCGCTGCAGTGTATTCACTCTTTCGAGCTAATATTTGTTTTTCAGTTTCAAAAGCAGGTACACAGGATTTTCTTTCCGGTCTTGTAATCACAGTCATCGACACAATGCGTTTAATATTACATGTGGATTATTAAAAACAACTAAACGGTAATTTTTCTCCATTCCTTTTAAGGAAAACATCATTAAAAGTTTAAACTTGTTTTCTTAGAGTTATGAACACAAAGGAAACTTTATTGTCGTGGCAAAATTACTTTGCTCTACTTTGCTTCTTTGCTTGCACTGATAATGATAGTCGAATTCTTAGAAACACACAATTGTCATTTAGAAATGAGGAAATAGTTTTTTTAATTTCTTAAAAAAAATTACTTAGGAAAAAAATTATTAAAGAACTAAAAAACACTTACAGTGCCTTTAAGAGGAATATTTGTTATCAGCCATTTTGCTGCTGTATCTGCTCTGTTTGCTGGGCAAATCAAATTAATGGCATTCATAATATGCGAACCACATATGAATCATTTGGATATGATTCAAAGTTTTCCACGCCAACAATTTTCTTTCAAAGTGCTACTGATATCACTGGCTACCATAGTGTAGCTGGGACACAGAAATAAGCAGCAGTAAGCATTTCGGATAAACATGAAATTGTCGATGCAAGAATCAAAGCGTGCCAATTTAGTAGTGCACCTGTCCGTCTGTCCGTCTGGGAACAAGGCGTGGTAAGGTGCTGTTATAGCCGGCATCATCAGGAAGGATGAATTTTCGCACTATGTATGTCGTTCTTATCGTCAAGAGATTCGCATCCGAAAGTTTGGTTTATCGCTTCACTTTGCGTGAGATGCTACGCTTACTGTACACAAATTCAGGGAATTATCTTTCATTGGTAATTCTCAGATTTACCCATCAGTCAATGATCGGCGTAAGAACCCGAAGTCAAAAAGTATGTTCGGTATAGCACAACCTACTTACTGTAGGAATCGGGGCTATGCTTTAAAGGGAGTAACTCCTTTCTTTCGCACTCTTCGTTCTTGGTGCAAATGCGTTCGATTTCTGTCAAATGGCGCCAAAACTAGCCCATAATTTGGTCTCGAGGTTGCAACTTTCACAAGAACAGCAAGCAATATATAAAGTCGATCACCGCCAACTTATTGCTTATTGCTTCTTTGCTTACTGAAGTGTGAAGAGCATAAGCCGGTTAAAATTATTCTTGATTTCTTATCAGGATGTTTATAACATTTCTTTGAAAGTTTTCGTGATTTGTAAAATTTTGCTGTTCTACCATAAAACATTGGAGATTTACGAAATGAAATATTGACTGAACTGAGAGCAAAAGTCGTGACATAACGTCATGTAAACGATCCTTTGTAATTCTGGGAAAAAGTTTGGTGCATTTTGGTGATTTACTGACTTTTTTTTCTGGTGATCTCTTTCTTTTCAAGACAAACTCAGCTCGCAATGAAACGAATGAAGTCTTTGGTTAACTGTGCATGTGGTCAAAGGTCGATTGATTTAGCTTAGTCTGATGCTTGTTATTAAAGTTTACAAAGCAATCGTGAAGAGGTAGATAGTCATGAGTAATGGCTCATGCAAGGCATATTAGCGCCTTTGTTCTACAACAAATTCCCTTTAGTGATTCGATCAAGAATGTTTGTACTTTTCTCTGATCAACATTTCTATATGTTCCAAAAATTCGATAAGAAGCTTGCAGATGAAAAAAAAAAAAAAAATAAAAAATACTTCGGTCTTCTTCGATCAAGTTCCTTCGGCTATAGTGTGCACCTTTGTAACGGTATTACATGTAAAAACTCTTCCAAATTCCTCTTGACAAATGAGCAAAGATCTTATTCCATTGCTATGCTCTTTGCCTGGGACCAGAAATACTAAAATTAATTGCATAATTCAAACTTTGCAAAAAGTATAAGTCTTTTAATATTAAATTAGTGTGTATATGTGTGCAAATATTTTATGCTTATGCAAGGAAAGGATGTTGGCCCAAGAATTGTTATACAAGTTGAATCCGCCGTTTGTATGTTTTTTACTTTTAATATTAAATGCTACAGTATGCAGCCATTATAATAATAACAACAATAACAACCCGCAACACATTGTTGAGCGAAGCTTAAACTTTTACATGAAAAAACCTGAAGAGCTGGAACAAAATTACAGAAAAATAAAGACAGAAAACTAATTACTATAGTATGGCTTTGACATGAGCGAAGAATGTACTTGGAATTGCATGGATGTCGTTGTTCTTTTTCTTTTTTTCTGCTATTGTGCTTGTTACAATAATTTATTTAAACACTGCATAGGATATGTCAACTCGATTTGAGGTAACTCACAAACTTAGACTGACGTAGAACGGTTTAAAGAGTTACTTTCTGGTTATGTTAACTTTTGCCCCGCGCCTTTCTTTAAAGAAAGTCATATTTTTGAAAGGACTCTTTGAAGCTCTTTCCAAAACAACATATGCTGCACGAATTTTTTACAATGCAAATCATTTTCGATAAATGAACCAATGGCAAATTTTTGTTCGGGTGTTTCTTTAACATACAGCTGCTCAAACACATTTATTAGTCCTTAATTGGTTCAAGCCTTCTCTTGCAAACTATCGTAAGCAAAAGCCATACGTATATTAAAATTTCACGGGCAATATCCCAAACAATAAAAAGCGTGTTTATTAGCTATTCTGGATGGACTACTTGGTCATTTTAACTACAATTGGTATAAATCAAAAAAACTCGCATTCTTTAAATTTCGTTTCCCGGTCGATCACAATCTTATCCTGATCAGGGCGGAGTTGCACTAAATCTGCGATGGGTGGTTATGAACTTATAAAATATTTGGATCAATTTGTCGAAAATATCCTTCGTCATTCTATAGGGAACTCCGTTTTCAAGATACAGTGAAAAGTTTGAATATATTGGGGCACGGCCCACCATTCTCTTACACTAGGTTGAACACAAAATTACAAGACGGACAGAGAAACGTGGAAGGATTCAGAAAATGATTTTGGATCGATCGATATCATGGTGTACCTATCTCACGTGTCTCCTGCTACGTGTCGTGTTTCGCGGGAAACAGGTTTAAGCTTTCAACTGCCCTTAAGCTGTCGGTCGAGCTTTCATTGATCCTTTCAAATTTTTCCGCGCCCACGATCATCTTATCTTTATATTTTATATCAATATACATATACATATATATAAGAGATCATCTAAGTCAATAAAAAAAATATGTATATGTAGTATGGCATTCTTGTGATGAAAACCGATGAATTTCCTATTGATATGTTGTGATGATGGACGGTTCCGTTACAAATCCCATCAAACGAAAAGCATTATTTTTCAATGTTGATTCATGTAGACATGTAGACACCGACTGACCCAAACTGGTCTTTGGTCAATGTTTAGTTCACAGTGACGTCATCGATTCAAATGTACTCGTCGTTCTCATTATTTTGAAAAATTGCTTTGACTTTATAAATGATTGGCTGACCATAGCACGGCGAGCATCAAAGTTTTCAGTGCTCGAACGAACAAACCATACGCATGCTGCTGATAGAAGGTGCTGCTGGTAAAGCGTCACCACAATGTTGCGTACAAGTATGTAAAGTGTAGGTAATTTTGGCTCATTCTCAAAATGCACAGTAGCGAGTATCATAACGTTTTCGTATCTTTTTTCTCCTTAATTAGCAATGGACTGATAGTCACCTTTCACACACTTTGCAGTATTGTTTGATAAGATTAGCATAGCCATAGTTACGCAATTTCCCTTACTTAGGGTTATTTCGAAAACATGCAATAGCAGGTCGTTGGTTGATTGCATCGAGCACGCAGATCACAGCCATTGGCAAACACAATCTTTGAAAAAGTAAAGAAAAAATTCAGAACATTGTGAGAAATTTTCACATTCCTTTGTGATATTCTTTCGCATAAGTTTAACTTCAATGCCTCGCTTGCACAGTTCATAGGAAAGCAATGAAGAGTTAACCCAATTTCTGACTATTAATCAAAAGTAAGTTTCTTTGTAAAGTCTAATGGCCATAAATGAGAAACATTGCTTTTTACTTAAGAACAAAGTAATCGAGCATAACCATACGTTTAACTATGTCAGTATATAACTTTGTCACATCTATATCATCATAAGTTGTATGATGTATAGACTCTAGTCATTAACATTTTGATAATAGCCGTGCATGCTTCATGTGTTTTGAAACCTTTTAACTTCATTTTCTCGATGGAGCAATCTTAACAACTGCTTCTGATTACTAACTACTGCTACGTAAAGTGTGCAAACTGTTTCACAATAAGTATCTCGTCTAATAGGATTTGACATATTTAGGCATTTGTTTATAAATTATGCAGTACAGCATTGAATTTGTATGCACATCGGCAAATGTAGTGGTGAGAGATATATATGTATGTATGTATGTATGTATGTAGGAATGTATACATCTTTCGGTGCACGGTGCATGAACATATGTAAAATTTATAAGAGATTTCTGATAAGATTTCAAGACATTATTCTGGGAGTTGATGATATTATTCCCATAATTGATTCCTTGTGCTTGTCTTGCTTTGGTTTAATGTTGGCAGAAACATATGTTTAACAACAATATGGCTAACAACCAAGCATATTTGCGATGTACCTTGTTTATATTTATTTTTTTATCTTTTTATCAAATAATGGTTAATAGTAAGATTTATGAGTAGCGGGGAGGAGGAAGGGAGAACAAGGAGACAAGGAGAAATGGAGGAAAAGGAAGAGACAGACATGCCGATAGAGATGCAAAGAGAAATAATGAGATTTTAATGACTTTGCACACAAGTGAGGCTTTCTTCTTCTTACCAATAATACATTGTGCATATAAGCAAAATTTATTATTTAAAATATTTATGCAAAATGTAAAATTTTTCTTCAATTTAATAACATATTTTTTTCATGATATTTATACATTTTATTTTTTTTTTTTTATTTCTTCACAGTTGAAACAATAATCTCTACGAAATGTTTTTGCAAATGCTTTAAGGCTTGTACGAGCATCCAATTATCGTCTTTTAAAAACCTAAATGAAATGAAAAACTTCCCATTGTGTGTGCGTTTATTATGAAGTTTTTCCAAATGAAGGTAAAATTTGCAGGAAAATTTAATTACATAACTGTGACAAATTTATATTCACATAATGGTTAAATAATTGAAAAAATTGAAAAAGAGAATATTTCGTAAATAAAATAAATAAATAAAAATATTTTTCCAACGCAATTCGTAGCAACCCGATCATATAACAAAAAGTGAAAAAAGCAAACTTACTACGTTCGTAATAAATTATACAAGTAATTCAATTAAAATGAAACGCATCGCAAAAGTTTAAAATTATTACAACGAAATTTGTGTTGTGTGCGAAGTGCAAAGGAAAGGTGTGTGTGCTTGTAAAAAAAAAAAAAACAAAATAAATAAATTAAAAGAAAAAGTAAGAAAGAAAGTTTCATTTGCCTTATAAAGAATCGAAGGTATCCCCTTCCATTTCAAGCAAGCAAGTATAAAAATAAGAAGAAGAAAAAGCCATCTTACTAATAATAGGTGTGTCAGTTGAACAGAGTAGTCTGGTCTTTTACACCGAAATATCCGTCCCAAAGTGTGCTGAAGTTTTATTTGAAAATTTTCCTTCCCAGCTTCAGTTAACGTAGACGTTTGTGCAGGCAAATTAGACTAAGTCTCAGATCTAATTGCTCATTATCAACCGAAATTGATTCTTCCTTCTTTATACCGTATCAAGAAAATTGATTGTAGATATAAATTAACTTGACTTAGGTACCTTAACATGATTCACATTTACATTTAAGCTCAACATGGCCTGCCGGGGCAAAGCCGGGTGTAACGATCGCAGACAGAATCGCAGATCTAGTGGTATTTCCACTACAGTGGTATTTTCACATGTCCAACAGGAACATTATATTCACTTTGTAATTGATTTTGAGTACACAAATTGAATGCATGTTCATCGTTAACTTGGCTTTTCGTTCTGGCGGGCGACCTTCCCTCTGTAGGTACAGATGAACTTGACTGTCTGCTTTCTACGTTAGTTTTCCATTTACGAAATTTCAATAATAATGGATTGATGGGCTCGGCAGACTGGGCACACACTTACCAGACTACGCGCCCCTTTTTATCTTTTTTTCTTTCCCCACATTCGTCTGGTCGTCACCATTCCACACGCGGAGATGACATTGCCCGAGTGACTGATCAGATTAAAAAAACTAAATAAATAAAAAATAAGATAAATTGACAGATAGAACGAAGCCAGATGCATTACGCAATAATCGAAATTTAACACAGACTGCATTATGTCACATAAAGTCCAATATAATGATATGCAGTATTTCCAATAATTGAAAGTGTAGTCATTTAATATCAATATATTACCTGCTGTGCTTTTTTCTACCTAATCGTCTAGACCGAGAACTTTTGTGTCAGATCAGTAAAAAAATAGGTTTGCAAAATTGACTTCGGAATCGGAATGAGAGACAGCTTTGGGCAAACTCATCCTTTACTATTGGGTTTAATAAACAGGGCTTGCAATACTTCTTGCTTGTGAATTTAGTGTTCGGTTTTGGGGGTGTGACAATATGACGATTGGGAACACATTTTCGGAGCAACTTTAACTATTGCAAACAAAGCGATAAAAAACAGGCAGAAAAACTAATATTTATTTCGCTGGAGTCAATCATGTGATATTAAAAAACTTGCTGACTTGTTGATGGGATATGAAGTTGTTACTAAATAATTTAACACCATTGCTTGTGTTACATTGTATAAAAAATTTATCAAATGTTCATGTACGAGTAATCAACGACAGAAATACGAAAAATGTCCTTAAAAAACTTGATAAATTTTTAAACAGTTAGGGTTGTGCAAAATGGCTTTTTTTTTGTTCGTTTATAAATTCGCTTAAAAATTATTTTTAATTAATTGAAAAAACCCAAATTATTCTCTGTATAATAAAAAAAAATTTCCATAATAATAACTAATTATTAACAAAAAAAAAAATAAATTTTTTTAAAATCAATTCGACAAATAATTTAATACGTTCTTTGTTTGTGTGATGTATTCGCTGGGAAAACAACCTGACTTATGAGTTATAAATGCAGCATAATATTGTGCATACAAAACAAAAAACAAAAACAAAATTAAACTTATATTTTATGTCATGCAGGATGCGTCGTTGTGCCGCGTACAATAATATATAAAATATTTCATCGATAGCATTAAACTTGAATGAAAACCTGACAAACGAGTGGCATTAAAGCAATTTTTTAACCATTCAAAGAATGAAAAAATCTACTTTAATAATAATAAATTATTTTGGGGAAATTTAATAACATAAATTATATCAAATAAGTTCTTCGGTATTAGATTTATTGCGTCACATTAATACGCAGAGATTTGTGGCTTCATCTTTACCAATGTTTCTATCCACAGATGAGTCGTTTGCTAGACATGTACCTCGTATATTACGCACGCATGCATGCATGTGTGAACAACAACTATCGAGAATTAATGTCTTCAATGAACCATAGGCATGAGGTCGATACATTTCTATGAGTTTTAGACTTGGCTGGATTTTGGGCACTTTGCATGCACTCCTTTTAATGGTAAATTTCATGCATAGCTGTAAAATCTTCGTTCTACTTGCCAAAAAGTTGGAAGCCCTACACTTAGAAATCTTCAATTACTTTTCTAAAACAAGCACTCGACACTCGCTCAGACCCATTGAGATATCGATGGCCTTAGTGTATCTCTAGCGCCTATTTTTCAATACATTTAATGGGATAAAATCTAAGAGGAGGTATATGACACCTCGACCCCTCGCAAGTTATTGTTCATTAAGACGTCCATTTGTCAGATTCATTTAGGAATTGCGAATATTTTTATTCGCTTTAAATCAGTTTTAAAGGGCACTTCATTATTGTAGGCAAACCGGGTCATCACATCGCGCTTATGTGCGCCTGTGTCAACTTGAAATGTGACGAGTGTTAAAAAAGCTTCAAGTTGATTGAAGAGTTGTTTTACTGCTTTATACCTATAGATATCGCATTGCGTTGTTGTCATACACCGACATTCATAATGAAAAAGAAAAATCACTAAATTATTGTACCAAGAGTCGCTTGGCTTTCCGCTTGTTTCCCGTTCCGATTGCTATGAGTTTTGTCACGTAATCTATCTTCAAGTTCGTCCGTTCGTTTGTCCATCAATGACAACTCTGCCTGTCCAATTTATTGATCTTTTTGTGTGTTGGTTCGCAAAGCGGACTCGGGCTTATCACCGAAGACGTCACGTTTATAAAGAGGCGACGTTCATATTGTTCGTGAAATGTCCTTTGCATAGTCGCCAGTTACGGCAAGATGTCCGAGATTTTTATTTTGAAAGCGACCGCTAGCACATCCAATTTAACTTTTTCATGTATTCATAGGATAAATGATACTGAAAAACGTATTTGATTAAATTGCTTTTTATTTCCTTATGTCAATCCGTGAGTGCGCTTTTAATTATCTCATATCGTTACAGTTTAAATGCAAATTATATATGCATTGCTTTCTTTATTTACCTTCACTCCTATTTCGTATGCTAAGTATGAGGAAATAATGGTATGAGGTTGAATGGTAAAACATGCAATTTTCAAATTTGAAAAACAGTGAGAAAAAAGAATAGCACGATGAACGTCAATACTTGATTACTTATTATGTTAATAGTATTATTAATGTAAAGATTGAATTCAGGATGCAGTGAAAGCTCCCAACTGATTGCACTTGAAAAACATGGTAATTGATTTTCAGTAAGCGAGGAAGAGCAGGAGAAATATAAATCGACTTGAAACGAGAAGATGCATTCAATAGAAAAGAAATAAACAAAAGAAAAAAAGAAAAAGAAAATAATTCCCATAAATCTATTTCAATGCATTTATAAGCATTTTTCGAAAGAAAAATAGTGTAGTGAATACTTGACGTATGTGAGTGCTGTTTCAATAAAAAAATTTTAATAAATAATAATAAAATCTCATTACGGTGTTTAAAAAAAAAAAAAAAAAAAAAAAAATTACAAATCGATTCAACGAGATAAAGTTTAATTTTATTTATGTACGAAACTGATCATGTAATTAAAAAATAGAAAAATAAAAAAATATCTTAACACAAATTTAAATGGAAAAATCAAATATATTATAAAATAAATGTTTAAAATCTTAACAAAAATTTATAAAATAAATGCTTAGAATTATTGTAAAAGAAATATATTGTTTACATAAAAAAAAATATTTTCTATAAATTAAAACAAAAATAAAAAAATGTCTTAATCTAAATGACGGTAAAAAATTTGATTCTCACAAAAAATTTTAACTGGAGTTACAATGGAATGTTGGATTAATAATAAATAGTATGACAATCAAGGTAAGCGCTTCCCCTACATTGAAAAATACATAACATCCTGCAATAGCGGGAATATTTCTTATAACATTCCCTTCAACTGATTCTACAGAAGTTGAGAAATATTTTAGTTAATTGTTCAACGTCTCATTGGTTCGCTCACTCACCTTTGCATTTGTATAGCAATTTAACGGAAAAAGTTCTATTCCCGTGTGGCTTAACCTTTTATACCGATGAATAACGAGGAAAAATCAAAACAAAAGACTTTTCAAAGGGAGGAATTCTTAATTTATGTTGTACTTTAGGTGCGTTCTTTGATTGGCTTGACCTGTTTTCAAAACCCACTTGCTTGCAAGCTATAGTCCGCCAAATTTGAACCCGATTTCTTAGTTTTTGCGATCGAAAGTATACTTTTCACAGACAGACGTACAGTCGGCCTGCTAGGTAAACAGACATGCGTAGATAGGTTGATCAAGAATATGTATATATATGTATATATATGCATACATTACTTGAATCTTCCTTCTGGATGCTGCAGAGTTTTCGTCATGACGCATATACCCCCATCTTATAGTTGAAAGCGTTATATTTGAGGCTGAGTTTGGTGAAAATAAAGCACGTAGAAGAAAGGTTAGAAACACTGAGCTTTATCTCGCCTTATAATGCCGCCGAGTCAAGAGTATCATTTATTAAGTGAGGACAAAATCAACCTATTTTTGTGAGACGACAAAGAGACAAACGCGTCCCAACACAAGTTCGTAAGCACAAGGAGCAGGAATTGCTTGGAAAGGATTCTAATGAAACGACATAACGCACGACAGAAGCATATTCAAGTACTTGTCTTACCAAACTCATGCATCGTCCTTTTGTAAAATCAAGTGCTGACCTCGCTCCATTTAAGGAAGGTTTAATGTGAAATCGGTGAAGTACCGAAATAATGAACGAGCTCCTTTTTAACAATGAAAGCTGCCCACGTGTTTTAGATTTAATTTTATAAAACCTAATGACCAAACCTAGTAACCAAACTACCTAACTCAGATTGAAGGACGTTGTTCTAAGGTAAAGGTAGAAAGCAGTTTAGCATTGTAAGCGTACATTAAGATAAGATTTGAACTAATGAAGCGATTTTTAAAAATTACAATAAGATCGAAACATGTGTAATGCATCTGATACCGCCTGCCTGATAACTGCACGATTTTTTTGCGGTCCTATCAAAAGTAAATCATGCTCTCTTTAATAGAGCTATGCTTTATAGCTATGCATAATTAGACGGAAATTATGCCACAGTTGTACTTAATCATGAGCCGAGATAGGTGTACGATGCTTGCATAGTCTATGGTGGCATTCCATTTGTATTCGTAAATACCGTGAAAATGCTGAATAGGAGTTATTAGAGTTACGGAAGAATAAAGTGAATCGATGTGAGCGATGTCACTAGCGACTGGTCTTCCGCGACGAGTAAATAATGCGTAATAAAAATTCGCAAATTATTATCGACATGCGCTTTCGCGCCATAATGCTGCACTTTTTCCGCTTTCGCTTCATTTCATATCACATACGATTGAAGATATTTGAAGTTTGGCAAGTGTTTTCAACAGGCGGATATGTTCATATAACGTTTCATGTATTCACGTACATACTCCTAAACAACATAAATTCAACCAGATATCTCAGTCGGTTCATCCTTCCTTCGTTCACTTGATGACAGTGATTGTGATTACAAAATTTTATCTTCATAAATGCATACTGAGCTCGAATTTCCCCCTTACGTTTCCTGTCGACATAAGTTCAAAAATCTACTAAAACGGACAATGAAAACAACCAGAACTATCAAAAAAGCGATAATTTTCTCGTTTTCAAAATTACTATAGTTTTATACCTATACATTTATTTACTTTTTTGTTTAACATTCTCCGTTTCGTTTTCAAAAAATCAACCAAATATATTAGAAGCAAAGGATCATAGATACGATAGCCTAGACTTGGCAGAATTACCTATAAAATGTTCATATGAAACCGTACGAAAAATGTGATTTAAAATAGACAGGATACGTGCGGTATTACCATCAATACATCAATACATCAAGTAAATGGACCAATGCCAGTTAGTTATTATACACAAGGTTATGGTAAATTACCGGAATTTTCGCTACGCGGGAAACTAGGAATACATTGCATTATTTAAAATAAGAGAAAGCATAAGTTTTCTATAAATAATAAAAGGATGTTCATGGACAACATCATATTGACCATATGTACCTATTTAATACGAAAATTATCCAAAATTCTGCCTTTTATTCTCAACATTGTATTGATACATTCAACGGCAGAAAGTAGCAAGAACGAAGTAATTCTCTCATCCTATTTATAATATACAAATATAATCTCCACAGCTCTCCAAATGAGGCACTGCCATGCAGTTATAGAGTTACTATAACTTTACAATCTTTTCCTGGTTTGTTTTAGTGTGTTTTAAATACTCCTTAAACTACCTACATATTAGACGTAAAAAAAAAAAATAGAAATATACAAAGTGTCCGAAAAATCGAAGGGCATAGAGAGCCTTTACAGTGATAGGGAGCTCTCTACGTAATTTAGCACGAATAACAAGAAATTGAATATGAAAGACATCTGAACCGCGCTCTTGCTAAGTCCAGAGAGTAATTGAATGCGCTTAAACCAAGCATATGGAGCAGGCATCGTAGATTGGAAGTAAAACTAATAATTCCGTTAAATTTCCATAAATTAAAGTTTCCCCAAAAAAATGCAAAAATAAAATCCTTATAGTGAACCGCGGGCCACTATCACTTAACGCTGCACAACCCTAAGCTTATTCATATGACGATTTTTCAAAAGAGGGGAAGTGGCCGAAAAATAGTTCCGATGCGAACCATTATCAATAGCGTTCGTCCTTAGGGCAAAACATGTTATTGCACCAAATTTCATCAAAATGTCTTAAACATTTGCTGGGGCCTGTACGGTGAACAAAAGACGAGAAAAAAAGACGCACAGACGAGCAGACAAGCTCGATTCTGAATCGATCGGTCTGAAATGTGGATCTATCCCAAATTCTTCTGGCTGTTGCATGCATTAAAACAAACTTAACATACATACATTCTTATACCACCAGTAGTGTAAATAGAGCATAAAAATAATTAAGTAAAGTGAACATCTCTTAGAGGGCACAAGGTGTTATAACTTTTAGAAACGAATAATTCCTAGTATTTTTTATTTATCTTTGTGTCCAGTGTTCTAAAAATAATTATATTTGTTTCTCTTTCTTAATTCTTAATTAACTTCGATGAGGTGGCTGCAGCTTGAGGATTATTGTTATGTAATATAAACGTAAAAGATTTCTTTAACATAAACTTTTTCATTAGGCGAACTGATTGCGCAACTCCTTTAAATCGATTATAATTATCAGATAACTGTTGCCATAGAAATTAATTAAATATTACATAAGAATCTCTTGAAAATTGTAACAACAAATCATTCATAACGTAGCGCTTTATTAATGCTAATGCTTTTACATAAATACATTAATGGCCGCATTACTTAATGCGTACAACGTATAAGTGGAAGTGCTAATAAACAATAGCGTACGAGCATGGTTGCAAGTGTAAGCAGAAAATTCAATTTAATTAAAATGCTGCTCAGCATTTAAGAGGCTTTTGTAAGAAAATGTGACTACATAAGCAATTTATATATACATATAGACAGATAGATATAAGATGCTCGAGGAATAAAAGAAACGAAAGCACTTAAACTTTATGTTTTCATAACTTTTGCTACATGCTTGTATGTAGTTGCGTGAAGTCTTGTATTGTGTAGCGTAGGTGCTGTTGTTATTGTTGTTGTTGTTGTTATTATTATTATTATTATCATTGTTATTATTGTAATTTATGCGGATATCTTTGTTGATATTCGTCCATATTATTATTGTTATTATTGTAAAACTTTTGTAATTGTCGTATATGCGACATACGGCGATTGCATTTCGTAGCCGTGACTTTATGTACAATAATTTATAACGAAAGTAAAACAAAAGTCTCATGTACCTGCAAAAGTTTCATGTACTACATGAATGAATTCATATACGTATATAAATATCAATTCACATGGTACGCTAGTATTGTGCTCGAACGTGCGTTAAGGATTCTCGTTTTCCTTTTTCATATTTCATTCATATTTGTTGCCGTTGTTGCCGCAATGTTTATACGTGTGTTACATGTGCACTAGTGTGCCTCGCTTATTATTTGCACCTTTTTGACTTTAACATTAATGCAAATTGTGATAAATGCATTTGCATGCACAAGCATGCACGTCTGCGTCCGTGTGTAACCAAGTCTTACATGACATCGTGCAAATTATACTTTTGTGCTTGTGCATGCTATTCACTTTACTCTCGACTTTGGCATTCTTTTCTCTCACCTCTTGTTCTTCCTTCTTTTCTTCATCTCCCCGATTATCTTGTGTGTGTGTGTGTGTGTGTGTGTGTGTATGTCCTTATCAACCTTGCCACATAGTCCTCGTAGGATAATGAAAGGTAATTAGTTGTTTTGTATGCGTGTGTGTGTGATATGTGTCTGGGCGTTTTTTTTTTTCCATTTCATTCTCGTCTTTTTCGTCTGTTCTATAATTTAACTGATAGTTTGTAATTAAAATTACGAACGTTTGCGCCATTGTGTGCGTATGCGAAGGAAGGAAAATGCTTGATTACTTCAACATCTCTATGGGAATAGCGCATATATTAGGTATTAATTATCTGTGATGCTCAAAAAAGCATTACTTATCCGTTACGAGATTATGCAAAACGTTCATAAATAATTTACATCTGCAATCGCCAATGCGTATACATATATGTATATATATATGCATACATTTAAACATGTGTTAAATAGGTATTAAATTTTAAATAAGCTTCTGCTCATCTTTTAGTAGAATTAAATAAACGGTACGATATAGTCTGGTCGAAAAACACTACTCGCTAATTGAGAATTCTTTCTTCTTTGCAAATGAATTTTTGAACCTATTCGCACAGGGAGCATCGTTTTGCTATTTACATATTCTGTATGAGTTTTGTTGTAGGCGTCGCCAAATCTCAATGCCACGAATTTTGAAACGCTCAGATGAGGGCGTTATTAGTATTTACTTATTTAGTTTCATCGTCGGTGCTTATGGGTTAATTGCTCTTTATTGTGATGATTTGCTCCAACGGTCACAATGTAGCAGCACTGTCCTTCAAATTGAGCAGAAAAAATAACATTTCTCCCAAATATCCTCCAGAAGACATCAGTGAGATAAATTATACCATTGTCTAAAATTTGAGACACTTGCATTCAGCTTTATTCAGCATATAAAATCTATAAAGTTTGTTACACCATCTCCTGGAAAGTTGCGCAAACTTATTCTTCCATACTTTTTTGAAAAACACTTAAGCGAAACACCTTTCTGCTCTGTTCAGTCACGAAAATTGGAAATGATCGTAAGTGTTATAGCAAACCTTGAACGTCCGACACGTCAAGACCTGATAATTTATTTAAAATATGTTCTTCTTAAGAGGTGCAGATTGATCTTTTAAAGGGCCCTTTAATACATTTTTCTGCAAAATTTTGAACCGATAATTAAGCTGGATTTAATGGCATTAACCAAGGACACATTTAGCGAAGCTGGTTAGCTTTTTTTAAGGGGTTTTTGCTTATGCAGTGGAAAGACGGACGGACAGATGGATGGGAACTAGTTATTTGAATTAAAACTTCACGTAAATCCGTTACACCCGTTCTGCAGTGGTGAATAAAATATTGTCGGTTTTATCGCTCCTAATATATATATATATATATATATAGTATAATATATACAATATTATAAGGTATGTAGAAGTTTTTGCGTATTTATGTTATATTAGCCCTGACTTGAGTTAAACCTACTTATTGTCTGCCTGATTCAATGTTAACCTCTATTGAAAGTAAATTGATTGGAGTCGTTAACGCGACTTTTTTCCACATAACGTCTTATTCCAAAAAAATCCTCATCAACTCGTGTGGGGTATTTAATGGTCGGTCTTGTCTGCCAACAGCGGGCTTATTTGTTCTTTCTCAGATTTTTCTTCTAACCTTGATCCCTATATAGTATGCATGAATGTCTAATATTTTCTTTTCAGTGTAAAGTGTATGAAAATCACTTTTGTCTGCTTACTCTTGAGTAGCTTACGCAGAAGTGTGTGAAAAGAGCTAAAAATAAATTTATGTTTTTATTAATTAAGTTTTTACCTTCAAACAAAGCACACGGCGCTCGTACACGTAAGCAGCGCTCACACATGCATATATGTAGTAAGTTTTTTAAAACGTATGATACACTTGCACCAGCATAATACTTACTCACTAAACTAGAATGAATGCCTTGTGGTTGTTTTTTGAGTTAAGTATGATAAAAATTTTTATGCAACAATTAACGTAAGTGTACTTGAAACTCGTGCTGAAATTTGTATGTATTTAAAAGTATGTATGTGCGTATAGAATATGAAACTTGAAAGCAGCTTTAGCAGGCAACGCAATAAAAGGTAAAAAGAGTAAGAACCCGTTGGGCATACAAATATTTTAAGCCAAAAGTCATAAATGCTTATAAATGTCCGAGTCTCTGTTAGTCAAGAACGTGTACTAATAAACGCAAGTATACATAGAACTGCACGAATATGTGCGTATACGTATATGTGTATATCATATTACACACATATGCATATGCATGCGTTTACACAAAAACGCACACGTGCCGGCAGCTTTTTATATACTCTTATGAATAAGAAATAAATTCTAAGGTTAAATATTTTCATGAGCATAAGCTTTTTGTCACATATTGCTTAGCATAGACTGGTGGCTAACGTTGGAATATTTCATCATTACCACCGTGCAGGGAAGGCAGAAAACCTTACACTAACATTCACTAACATTCCATTCTCAAGTAACAAAGTATTGCTTATATGCCAAGGAATCTAAAGCGTACGTAAACATACATGACGGGCTATGCACCTAGCATTAGCTCATTGCATATATAAATATAGATATGTGTATATGCTGTACTTACGCATACATTCATACATGCATACATATGATAAGTATAAATATATGCATCTAAGTACGCTCGTATACTTTGTATGGCAGCAGTTTATGTATGTCAAATGTAAATTTTCTGCATTAGAGATCTCGACTGTCATATGCACTAACTATACAAACACATTCTCATTCGTTACTCTATAAGCATATAGTAAATATTCATGTGCTGATGTGCATGTGCATATTAGCTATGTGTGTGCGAGTTTAAGTGCGTTTGTGTATTTAGCTTGATGTATCCTAATTTTTAAAATGTTTACACTGTTTCTAATTAAATGCATAGAGTCCCCCCCGCTTTCTCGTCTTCTCGTTCATTTTTAGACATCACTAAATTAACTTGTTATTCCGCTTTCTGCCAACATTTCATGAATCGTGCAAATATCAAAGCTCCGCTATTTTATCAATTTATATGAAGCTGAAATATTTTCTACAGAAATGCTTCGAAGTTAATTTCAAAAATAGCTGATGACGAGCAGACATAAGAATTTTATGAAGACATAATTCGCAGATGACTACGCAGCTATCAGCGATCTTATTCGTTGGTACGTAGCTGACTATACAATGACTATTATGTAATGTAACATGTTTAGAAAATTGTATTCTATCAAGTAAGTTGAAAATTTGACGTCCTTGAAATCCGCAAGATATTATACAGGCTAGTTTTTTCGATCACACTTTAATCACGTGTATAGAGAATCGAAATCGAGAATTGGTATTTGTCCATTAAACTCGCTGAGTAAGTGCTTTATATTGTGTAAAGCTCCAATTTACACTAACATCCTACGTCCTTAGAAAGTTCTACACACTTTGAAGAAAAAAAAAACAATTATCGGTTTCGGTGATTTCCCCTTTTTACCATCGCAATGTTCAAAGACAACAACGTAGATGCATGCACAATATCGAGGCCGGAAAGTTATCTACGATATTTCGTTGTTCATATTCGCAAGATGTTTGATTGATTTTGACAAGCATTTTTCGCTACAGAGATAGGACGTAACTTCAACATGAACCAATTTATAATGACGTCCGAGCTTAGTCGACGATATGACAGTGTTGCAAATTTTGCCAAAATACATAGAAAACTGCGATCTGTAAGTTCAAGACAAAATGTACTGTACTCTGACAGATGGACAGACCGATTGATGGAAAACAAACGAGCGTGTCTCAAGTCATTCTCGTTATTACAGAAATGAGCGAAAACACAATACGTCCTTATGAAAAGTGATATGCGGTGTAACAATCAAATTCATTTTGATTTCGACTTTTCCGCGACTGTTCTCACCTTTCTTAGCATATATTTGATACTCGAGCGTAAACCTTACAAAATAAAAGCTATAACGACATGCTTATATTACATAAGGCTCACAGGATCTTTCGAAAATGTTGCACATGCAATCGCTGTTGTGCTTTTCCTCTCAGTTTTAACAATTATTTATGGTTTTCCACGAAAACAAGTAAGAATGTTGGAAGTCGAGCAAGGCCACCATCAGATAGCGTACAGCGCTTCGACTAGTGTAGTTATTCACGTGGCTTGGTAATAATACATCGAAAATTACACCTTATTTTCATGCAATGCCACACCGCTGATGAAAGTGAACATATCGGAGGATGCCGAAAATATCGCAAGACGTCCTCCAAATTTAGCAAACCTAATTTGCTTCCTAAAAATTTTCATTATTTTTCAGTTCCCGTTATAAAATAGATTTTCTTTCCTTATAAATGCCTGCTTTTCACGATAACCCCTGGATATGTTAGGATCTAAAAAATAGACATATGCGTTTCAAATTTTTTGTCGTTCATTTCCTATTAATAAATGTTAAAAATTAAAAAGCTTCTTATCAGAAATCTTATATGGAATAGGGTCCAAGAGATAGACCAATGTGTTTCAAATTTTTTCTACTCAATTTTTATGTTACATTACGATCACGAGCATTTACAATTAGGCCTTTTTGGCGTACAACGTGTTACATACATAGCCCCTGGTGGTATCCAAAAAATAGACCTGCGTAGTGGGTAAGGTTGATTTCTATGTCAATTAACTATTACGAACCAATTTCCACAATTAATATTAGACCTGTTTATATACAGATTCAGTTTTCGTAGGAACGTAGGAATGTTTCTATGAGAGGGCGTTCACAGAACTGCCCCGGCCAAAGTCAATTTTTCACACTATTTACAATGTCAAAGTATTATTATTCAGCGAGTTTTGTCGAGAAATTTTGACAATTTCAACTTTTGCAGTGGCAAGTGGTTGAAAAAGTGGGCACACCCGAACCCCTTTCAATAGTGTCCGTCCTTGGGTCAGTGCATGGCACAAATTTAGTACAGCGTGTAGTGTTGTAGGGTATAAATATACAGCATTTTTAAATAAACGAACTAAATAAACGAATGCAGTAATCAGACAAGGCAAACCATTAGATACCCTATACCATTGCGCTTAATTAATAATACACCAAAAATTGTACATTATTTTTATGTAAATTTATAATTTTCAAGAAAGCCCGTCTATTTCGGGTACTCAATCGACACTGTGATCAAAATGTGGAAAACTTAACTTACTTGTGGAAGATTTTATTATTTTCGACTTGCTTCCCTCATAACAAACCACAAATTAGGCATGTACGCCATAAAAGGGTTGGCTTTCATAAGAGTCCCTATATACGACGCGATCAACAAAATTAATCTATGCGATCCAAATTCCCTATGGATTTACTAAGAATAAATTTTTATCACATAATATTCCAAAGTAAATGTCTTTGGTATACAAAGCCCTATTTTTCATTAGAAACCTAATATAGGTCGGTATCCAAAGAATAGATCTACATGGTCCAAATTCGGTAGGGTTAGCTTTTTTTGTAAATTGTTATTATAAGCGAATTATCATCACAAAGTAATGAAAATTAGACCTTTATACCATTTAAAGATTCAGTTTCTGTAGGAACAGCCATATGAGTCCAAGTCCATTTCGTAGACCGACTATTATATGGCGTTTTGTATATCCAATGATTTTTGTGTTTGCTTTCAAAAACAGAAACGTTACTTTCAGAGAGAAATTTTTGGAAACAAGACAAAGGAAGATTGAATTGTAATGCGACGGTTGTGTGACGGTGATCGCATTGGCTGAAAATCCCCACAATCGGAAACGACATGTTTTCCCTTACAGGGTAGGCGGGGCGGCCAACACGTTCTACGTTCAATATGTTTTGCTTTGCTCCACATACTTTTTGCATCAGTTTTCTAAAGCTTATATTCAGGTGCTAGCGTTTTTGTCAAAGCCATCCTATTCTTCATCCTAGGTTGTGCTACCACATTGTTTGAATTAATTTGAAGGCTTCACAAGTATTCGCAGTTTTCCATAGCAAAATTCTGCTGTCACTTTTTATGATTATTTCAACAAAAGAGCTTAAGAGATTTTGATAAAAATTTCGTGTTGTGGACGATATCGTTTTGCTTTTCCATTGAAAAAATCATGGGGCGTAATATTATAGACTGTGTATGCGCTATGAACTAACCCAACAGAAATGTTGATGACACATTAAGTTTAACATGAAACAATGTCATATAATGTTGGTAGAGGGTGAGAGAGAAAGAAAGAAAGAAAGAGGGAGAGAGAGAGAGAGAGAGAGAGAAAGAAAGAAACAGGGAAAGAAATGGTATATCGTAATTTCTTTTGTTCCACGTTGTTGTGTTTCCACTTCTGTACTTCTCTTTTGGTTGATTTTGAGAAATAATTGGAAAAGAAGGTAAAATGAAATGTCGTAGCAGTAAATTAAAAATCATCAATAACTTACAAAGAAAACACAAATTACAACAAAGGAAAAACAACTTGTGTAGTGATTGTGTGGTTTCGACAAAACAAGAAAACCCCAATGGTACCGCAACTAATATTAATTGGTATACAGAAGGGAATTCGAGGTGGCTTAAGGACATTCAAGCAATAAAAACGTATCAATAATAAAAAAACATTTTATTTTTTTGTATATTGCGGAAAACATAAAAAGCAAAGCAATAAAAGGGAGCAGGCATTCGGACTAAAGCAGACAATCTAAAGTTATTATTGGGGCGATAAGCGACTATTGAACAAGCATCACATATGAAGGCAAGGCGTGACAACAAATGCGGCGGAATGCAGAACAAAAAAGAAATGGAAATAAAACATTTATTGAAATACAAACGGCAGCAAATGTGGAAATCAATTATGTTGTGTAATCATTTATATACCTGGCATGGGAAATTGCACGAATTATAGGTGAAGTAGTGTTAGCTGCAGCACACGCAAACAATTATGATGTGAAAATTTTTACAAAATATTCTTTGTTTGCTTATCGTTCATTGGGTGTGTGCGATAGGATATTATTCAGCCTCTGAGCCGAGCGCTCTTCTCAATCCCCTCCAGCCTTTTATTTCTATCAACAGCACGACAACTCTTTAGTCCCCGTTGTTGTAGCCATTGTAAGTGTAAACGCGTATATACGAGACTGCCGAAATGTGATGGTGTACATACGTGCGTAAACTTTTATGGTAGCGTAATGTCAAACCCATTGCAAGATTCTGTTACCAATCAGGTATATATAAATATATATAGAAGCACTTCTCTACGCGCTTATATAAATATGCAAGAATGAATGTTTCGCAATTTAAACGGGAAAAACAAGAGCAGAAACATCACTACCAGCTGCAGGTGGCATGAATATGATGTATTGCTGCCATGGTAAAGCACTCAAATAGCAATTTCATTTCAGTTTTATTTTTCTGCATTATTTCTTTCTTTCTGTTGTATTATTCCAAACAAAGGAATTCTTGTTATTGTGGCAATTAATGCTGCAGCCGTGCGCGTGTATGCGTTCGCGTATATTTTTATGTAATGAATATGTTGATGAATGAAATCATCAGCATGCGATTTTTTCCTGCTCTTTTCTTCTTATTTTAAATTGCGTTTATCACACGTTTCATTCGTTTTATTCTATTTACATACCGATCACCTTGTCAAGCGTTAATGCATTTTAGCTCTCCGCGTGTTTGCTTGTTTATGCATTGGTTTAAAAAGAAGATTACACTCGTGTTTTGCGATTGCTTGTACACGCTACGTACATGGTTAGGTGTGACGACAATGCATTTCCTATGTGACAAAATTCTCTATATAATCGCATAGTTATAAGCAGCAATTACCGGAATTATTTTATCCATCGACAGTATAAGATAATATATGTATAAAGATAGCATAATTATCGAGGACTCCGATTAACAAGTGGACGGACACTTCTGCCATAGATACAATACAGATACAATTATTGCGTATTGCGGTTTTCGTTGTAAGAAATACCAAAATTTCACCTCAAAGCAAACATAACCATTTTAGTTGTTGTTATTATCATTCTACTCGCACATTACACGCTCCACATCACATTCAAGTACACAAGTGCACTTATGTGGTGCTGTTAGGGCGCACCACATAATTCCTTTTATCAATACCTGCAAATGTACATATGTTTGTGTGCTTATTTAGGCAGACGTACTTAAATGTGAGAAAAATTTACGCCAAAGCCATATGTAAAATATTCCTTGGTTAATTATGGATGACAGCTGACCTGGTTCTCGGACACTAGCTGACTATTCTACCTTAAACGATTTCGTGGTTTGTTTGTAAAGTTAAGTCAACCTTTCCCATTAGTGAGAAGTATAATGTTGTGTGATACCCATGCTTTCGGAAGTCTTTCATTAAATTTATATATGTTCAGAGAAGAACAAAAAGAGAACATAAATAATTCAATCTCAATGGCATCCATTACCCGGCAGCATCATAGATTTAATAAAAAGTTCGTTAACAGTCTCTAAAAGACATGCATTTCAAACAATTAAAGCTCAACTTTGAGGTTTTCCTTCTCTATCGACCTTATATGAGTTCCAATACTCTTTTATTTCTTTGCCTCTATAATGATACAGGATCAAATGTTCTTTCATAGTTGTGTGAGTAATTCATATTATTTGACTCTTTCTACAATGAGCTAAAATTTCCACAAACGCAAGGTCTAAGGTAACATCAGCTACGTGACAGGTAACATATGTTATGTTGGATATGTTTGTAATGATTTTGAAATTTCTAGTAATGCTCACTAGGCCTTAAGCCTTTTCGCTACAAACTATTGTGCAATCGTGACGTGGGCAATATTAGGGGAACCGATTCAGGCGACCTTATTGGATTGAGTGCCTTTCTACCCATTTGCTGAAGTTATGATTACAATATCAAAACTTTTTGTTAGAAAGCAATGTTGGATGAATGGAGAGTGTTTCATATTTCTCGTACGTCAAAGAGAGGAGCAGTTTCATTTTGATGTCGCCAAGTTTCACAATTTGATTGCATGTAACGTATTGACAGACGGTCTCCTTCTATATTTGACAACTTACCCACGGGCTCCAAACTCAAAAACCAAATATTCTTGAAGAAAGATAATACGCTATCCACAATGTATGTCCGAAATAATTCACAAATTTGCGTTGATTGCACTTCGATCGCCACAGTCTACCTGCTCAGCTAGTCCCTTACGATGACAGTTGTATTAAAGCTTTAAGTAATTTCGCCTGGATGTTCACTAAATATTGTTTAACTATTACGCGATATTTCGAATTAAGGTGGTCCCCGCGCATACACTGTAACTGGTCCAGAATTGTGTTAAGCCAAAAGGCATTTAATCTGGACTGCTTGATTTAGAGAATGACGTGGGATGTTTCAATGTGATTGGCAAGGATTTGAACTAAAAGTTTAATTTTTGCCAGGCAAAAAGGGCGCTCTCTTATTGGGAAAAAAATTTCCAAATTAAGTTATCGGAATTATTCTGTCATTCTCTAGGGAATCTTACTTAAAGGTACCATTGAAAATTCCATTGAAGAAAATCAGATTGGTTTCAGTTGCCGTGCATGACGTTCCGCGTTTCGAGAAAAGCGCATTTAAAGTTTTGACATGTGCTATACATATTTTTTTTTTTTTTATCTAAATAATTTTTCTTTTTTGTTATACCCAGCATCGAGGAGTGCGCGGTATACCCATTTTGTTCAAATGGTTGAAACGCCTAAAGGAAACTGCTTCAAAGACGCTATAAAGTGTATATATTCTTGATCAGCATCAAATTCTGAATCGATTTAGGCATGGTCGTTTGTCTATCCACCCGATTCTCCGTTTGTCCGTCTGCCCGGCTGTGTAATGTCTTTTGTAAACAGTCTCATAGCTGCAAAAATAAAGCTGTGCGACTTCAAATTTGGCAGAAATATTAGAAGTGCTTGCACACAGTTTGGTAATGGAAATTGGCCAAATCGATCGGAGGAGACGCTTACAGCACCGCACAAACTAAGAACACCTCTGTTTTCTGAAAGGAATAAAAATTGGTTTTTAAAAACTACAACAGGTAAACCTGCAAAAGTTCGAAAGTATTTCCTATCGTACCTGTACAATAAAAATTGACCACGCCTACTCTATATGATGGTGCATTAAAATTTAATTTTTTTTTCAATACCTTTATGAAGCGCAGCAGCAAACCTCAAAAATCGCAAAAAGTTTATAACTGCTGGGCCAGCTAAAAATTCGTAATGCACCTAAGCATGTTCGTCTGTCCATCTGTCCGTGTGTTAGTGCATCCATTTGTCTATGTGCCCAATTGTACCTTACCTATGGTATACATACCCCCGGAAGATGACACACGCCGATCAAAGAACACACTTGCAACGCCCACACCAAAACTGAGATCGTCTTTGCTTTCCGTATCTTTTGCTCGCTACTCATAAACTACAAAAGACACAGGATATAAATTATTTTACAAGAATATCAAAAATGGTCCAAGTCCACCCACTACCATTGAATATGGAAAATATATTGTATTTTTTGTTCAATCGTTTTTATAGAACAACACGGATGGGTATAGGAGGTTCGGTCGCAACCGAATGTAATTTTCTCGCTTACTTTCCATTAGTCTGTAATCCTAGCACCGTAAAAGTGGCCTTCCATGTTTAACTAATTCCTCGTCATTTGCTTTCCTCGGCGATTTTTTTGTCGCAAGTGTCTTTTTTGCTGTGTCTGTCAAAGACAAAATCGCACCTTTCACAGTTTACGTGTTGCGAAATGACGTAGAAAAGAATGATCAACTCTAAGAACTTTCAAAAAACTTCCAGTTTTTTGTTAGAAGCGTCGAAAGCTTAGTTTAGCTTCTATTTTTTTTTTTTTTTTTGGAAATGCCTTTCAACGAACGGACGCACTTTCCAAAGACATCCGTTAGTGTATTAGAAGAGCTGGAAATCAACAGGGACGACACTAAGCTACGACTTTTCAGCCGAAATTAATTTTGCACACGTGGTATTCTAGTCGCAGCACATGGAAAAGAGCAACTTTCAAGGGAAAAATTTGTTGTGGGTTAATAAACTTTTTCACACATACTCAAGGCATTCGAACTATCGATTAAACCACCAAAAAAAGGGATTTTTTTCTAAAGAATGCACAGTGGTGTTAACTTTAAGAAGGAGTGTTTGTACAAAGTGTTTATTCTTATCTATCAGTTTGCAGTTCTATAGGTCTTCTTCCGCAAATGTGCGACAGCTCCAGTAGGAAGGCATCATTTTTACGAAAGCAAAAAATGGAAATGGAACTATACCGTACTTGAGTTACCTTTAATTCTTGCGCTATTCAGTGATGATTATGAAATCGACCTAATTGATGATAATTAGCTAAAAGATGGAAGTTTTCGGTCTGAATTTCAATTTAATTAAATTAGTTTCAGTTACGATGAGTATGTATCTCAATGAAATAAATGACAAGCTAATCATGTTTTATATATTTGACTTCCCTTGGGAACAGCTCCTGTGGATGAATCCAGTGAAATGAGAGGATTGAAAAGACATAATGCACTTGATCTCTCATTTAGAAATGAATTTATTTTTCTTCCTTAAATTATATTTCAATGATTTTTCGAACTTTATATGGCTTCTCTTTATTTATTTAAACGCAATCTCTATGTTGTGTTGTATTCTTACCCTTGTGTGGCAATAATCTCTGCTATTTTTTGTATACATTTTATAACATTTACTTATTATCTTTTGGATACATTTTTAATTAATTATGTAGCAAAAAAAAAAAATTATATATTAATTAGACGAGTTCTGTGATAACGGGTGCTTTATGACTTTTCCATTTTAAATTTTGAAGAAACTTTTGTCATGTGCCGCGCATGTTGGACATATTTATATATGTTATGGTTTGCAGTTACAGCTTAAATCTCTCTTATGAGTAAGTTGCGATTTTTAGATTGCATGTTAAAAGAAAGAATTTGATAGTTAATCTGAGTAGTAAGCGTTGACTGAAAGTGTAAATGATGGAAAGGCTTTAGAGCAGTTGTGTACACTTTTTTGGACCAGCCTGAATATTGCAATCACAGCCTTGTTTATTATTAACGCACGCAATATTTTCGCCGCAGGTTTGTTCTCAGGATTTAAATATTAATCACAACAAGATAGAAAATTGATTTCATGTTTTTTCATTTCGCTTCTTTTTTTTCATAAATAATTGAGAGGTTTATTTGCACTATACAAAAAACTCCTTTCGAAGCTCTCTAGAGGTTTGCACAGCATGTACCGTCGCATAAGTATGCGTACGCGATTCATGAACGTAGTGTTAATATATTCATATTTTTAATATGGAAAGTGTGTATAAACTTAAAAGAGCTTAACTCTTTGAGGCTTTAATAACACCAGTAATAATCGGTCGTTGTAGTTGTTTACGGTTAATTGAATTTTATATAAATTGCTGTTATCGCGATATTAATTAAAAGTAAAAAAATTTATTAATAATAAAAGTATTTTTTTTAATCAAATTGAATATTTATTCAGTTTGCGTAAAATAAAATACACCAAAAGGTAATAATAATAAAAATCGCAAAGGACGATGGCTAAAAAACAATGGCCGAGTTTTTGCTAAAGTTTCATGCAAAGCAAATATATTGCACATTAAACGAGGGAGAGGGTCGCTTTTAGCGAATGCAAAATACGTTCGCGAATATATAAAACATCGCATTACTGAGAGTTTCATCTACCAAAAATCTTTTCTTTGGCTCGTTACGTACATAAATAGGAATTTAATTCATGCGTTTATATATTTAAAAAAAATAATAAACAAATTAATGCTGCTTTTAGTAGGTGCTTGCATGTATTTTGATCAACGACATCTATTAGTCAAAATTATAAAGCAATGGTAACTTCGATGATCTTGATTTTTCTCCACATAAAATAAAAATTTTCCATTTCGTATTATTGAGTTATTCAGTGTATACGTGCGCTGCTCATGGCATGATCAAAATTGTAGTTTCGGCATTCATTACTTTTGTTGTCTGATTGTAAGAAATCTGCTGCCGAATCATATTAAACACTTTTGGCAGCTTGCACAGCTCAAAGAACTGCCTACAGGACCAAAAAAGATCGAAGACAATGAACTGCACGACTTATTGAATGAAAACCCAACTCAAACTCTCAAAAAGGAGCTCTCTTCGAGCGGCTTAGCAATTGATGAATCAAGTGTGCGGAGACGTTTATATACGATTGAAAAGATACGAAAGGAGAGAAAATGGCTACTATACGAATTAACTGAAAATGCCATTTCGAACCGTTCAAACATCGCGACTTTTTTATTTGCCAGACAAAAAAGAGGTTCCTGTGGCCTATTGTGGCTGAATCTGCTACGACAATCCTAATATCGACACCGAAACAAAGTATTGATGGTCATAAAATTGCTGTGCATATGACGGGATGGCGTTTTACGAGCTGCTGAAGCCAAATCAAACTGTTACTGCAGATAGCGCTCGGCCACACTTTGCAAGACACACCGTTTCAGCTCGAATGGGCAGGTCTGGTGCAACCACTGCACTCAACATAGATATCCTTCTGATTACCACTTGTTCAGATCGATGCAGCATGAAATGCGAAAACGGGTCAAAAATTGTGGGACTGCCAGACCAATATCGTTGTTTCGACAGGGTATCATCATATTGCCACGAAGACGGGAAAAAATTGTTCAAACATATTGATTTTGAAAATATTGCTTCAAGTGAAGAAATGATCAAAATACATGCAAGTATCTAATGAAAATTTGGAAAACGAGAGTTCTTGCAATACGCAGTGCAGTGCACAAAGCGATTACGTACATCATTAAATTTTTCTTTTTTTTATTTATTTATTCATCTCTGGCTTTAATTACTGCAAGCTAAGTAAGCTTAGGTCTAAGTGTTGAAACGTGACGTTATATATCAAAGAATATCAACCAGAAAAGCAAGTAAACAATATACAATATTGTAGGCATTAAAGTATTAACGGCAAACATAAGTATATGTATGCAAAGTATTACAGGCGAACATAAGTCTATGTCGTTATGTTAAAATATTTACTTATAAGGTATTAGATTGGTTCACCGACTTGACGGTCACGAGCCCGTCCATTTCGGTAGTCTAATCGATACAGCGTTGTTCTAGGAAAGTGTTATGTTCCTTGTAAAGTCTCTGCAAACTGTTATTGAATTCTACAAAAAGAAAACTAACCCTACGGTAAGTTCGGAAAGCCATATGAACTCATTCAGTGCTTTAACTTACCATATAAAGCCTTTAAAGCATACGCATTTCTGATCAATCTATTGAAGGTTACTTGAGCTGGAAACTTTACTGATGTTCCCTTAAATATCTCAAATATATCGGCATCTAATTATGGTATTTACTACTAACATCTCAGTAAATTCCACGTGAAGACAATAGCCTATGTCTGTGAAACTGCTTAAACGAAGAAGTAATAAGTGCTTGATTAAGACCAGTTCAGGCGGGATCTATTCCACGCTTCAAATGCCACCTGATTCGACTAACTTGGCATACGAACAATGTCCTGTTGTAATTTTGTCGTACACATTCATTGCACTGTGTTCAAGATCGAATGCCTGGTCTACGGGAAGTAGCCGAAAGCTTTTAGTTTTTATTCCAATCATATAATTCCTAACCTTTGCGGTTTTGTTCACCGGCAAACATGAGAAACATAATGTGAAAAATTATGCTGAAATATTTACTTTCATTAAGAAATATTCCCGTCATTATTCATTGCTGGCTTCCATTTGTTTCTAATGTGAATACAGGAAATTCTTGAACGAAGTCGTCGTACTGATCAGATAAGCCACTCCACTGTCGGTTGCAGTAGTGCAGTCGTACTTTTACCGACATGATTGATGAAGGAGGTTGTTTTGCATGTCATCGGTAACACTTTGTGCGAAGAAGGTACGTGCGTAGTATAGATAAAAGAAATGCTGGGTCCCTGATTTCGGTCGCCAAACAATAATTTCACCAAAGAGTGGCGCACATTCGGTAAAAGCCTCAAATCCTTCTTAAGCTTGTTGCCTAAAATGACTGAAGAAATGCTGTATTTTGTACTCCCTGAAAAAGACCTAAAGAAAATCTTGAAACTTAGTCTCTACGCTTAACTCGGCCAATATTACACGTTTCGTTGAAAGTAGGCAGAATAAAAAACTTGTACCTCCTAAATTAACAAATGAAACGTGATGTGAAATAACAATTCATGCATCCCGGCATGGAAATGATTTGAATTTTAGCTAACTCGGCTTTTTATTTCTATACAACTTTCTAAAAACTATTACGTATGAGTGATTTATTTTTATGCAGCTCATACGCCATAATTTGCATGCAATATTCGCAATCGCATCGTAATGCGATGTGCAACGGATTTAATGCATTAAATATTTCAAATATATTGTAATAGAATGCAAATGGTAAGCAACATCCTCTCATTAAAAATTTTTGTTCAATAATTTGAAAAAATCGTGTTGTGTGCAATTATTTATAAAATTACAGAAAATTCGGTCCATCAAATGTATAGTTATTGTTATTAACACTGTTGCGGCGACCATGCAATGCAAACAAAATCTCGCTTTTTTAATGCTTTTATTATTCTATTTTTCTATATTTGCAAAATAAATGCGCAACAACAAAGACCAGCAGCAAAATAGTCGTATTAGCATTAATAGCAGCAGTAAAAATTAAATTTCTGCCATTTAACTAATTTGCATACGGCAGTTTCATTTTGTTCCTCCGCTTCTCGCTTCTCGCTTCTCACTTCTCGCTTCTTGCCTGTCTCTTCCTTTGACAAGCAATTTCATTCAATCCCTGCGCATCCCTAAAAACAGGATTCAGGCACACGAAGCACACGAAGATAGACAAACCGGGCAGTTATTCTGCTACTCAGTGGCACAGTTTTCGAACAAAAAAGATTACATTATATGTTGTAGCAGTTGCTATTTTTTCAATTTCTTTTGCTTATTTTTTCGGAACATAACATTCAGCATAGACATACATGCATACAAACTTGTCTTTTTGTGCTGGTTTTCATAACCAGGGACGGAGTAGACGATTGAAGCAAGGTTATGCTAGTTTCATTACAATCTTTGTAATGCGGAGAAATATGCCAAGGAAACTTAACGATTATCGTCGCCACAGTACGAGTTGATATTGTTATGTTTGCCTGAATGTTTGTCTTAAGCTGATAAATCAAGTTAAAATATATAGTAATTTCAATTGATTCTTTTAGATATAGAATAGAAATATTTTTCGTTGACACTACTGTCCCTTAATCAGAGTGTCCCCAATAAGTGCCGCTTAGTGGGTATTCAAGCTTCGGCTTTAAACGTACAGAAATTTGTTGCTTGTTTTTTCTTCTTCTGCCATTTCACAATATGATGCTATTAATGTAGCTTGTGTTATTTGAATGAGAAACCACTCTAGCAATTTGTTGTGTAAAGATTTCAATTCATTGGTGAACAAAAATAAAATTACGGTATGCTCTTGTGTACGTATACAAAGTTTTCATATAACTATAGTTTCATGCATAATACAACATTATTATGCAAAAATACCGCTACGTGAAAGTACACATGCAAATGAAATATATCCATAGCTGTGATTGAGACAAACACTCAAGTATCTGATCTGATTGTTGAACGAGCAACTTAAAGTTATAACGAATTTATATGAAATGTAACAGAATTATATCGTCGCCAGCAACAAAAGGCATTTAAAATTGGCCTTAGATTCTCGTTTTTTTACTCCACTTTTGTGTATGCATTTGTTATTTTTAGGTAACAAATTATGCAATGGATGGGAATATTTCGGTTATTGTAGGAATATGCGCTACGCTTGAAGCATCTGGTAGCAGAAAATAATGAAATCAGTTCGAAGTGAAAGCGGTAACGCTTAAGTCGAATCCTAGACACGTATCAATGAAGAGTGAAAAGTGTGCTGAGCTTGTTTGCTGCTCTTGAATAAATTAACCACAATATCTTGTTACTGTTGTTCTTTTATTTTTTGTTCTCTTTCCAAAGGATTTATGCAAAAAATGTTACTCAAAATGTATTTATTCGCCTTGCTTATTCAATCATCTTGCTTCCACTGCGAAAGCTGGAGCTGCCTGGATAGAAAACCCGCAGGGGACCTACCTTCCTTTTCCTCTTAAAGCACTTTAAAGAATGTTTTTATACTTATCGCAGCAAACGAAGCATAAAAATTAGTTTACCTCTCTATAAATAGTAAGTTTTCTCTTCTAGAATTTCGGTAACAAGAGCCAAACATTTGCTTAGCAAATATTTCGAATGCTCGTTATATTTATAAAGAATGGTTTTTTTAGCCATTTGGCTCTTACTATTTGTGTAAAATTATCTTCAATGGTTGCTGTTATTGGTCTTGGTCCTTCGGCTGGCAGACGGTTTGTTTATTTTATAAAAATTTTTTGTGCAAAACGCATACCTAACGACTTACAAACATATTCAGTACACCTAACGACTTACAAACATGTTCAGTTTTACAATCTAAAGGAAGGAGAAATGTATGTAAAAATTCGGTTCTTGTTTTTTTTTATTTATAATAAATATGTTTTTCCGTATTCTCAGTTTGTAAACAACATTCGGTACAGCATGATGATACTGTTGTTACTGCTGCCTTACTATATTTTTGGCTTCATTTTCATTTTCTCTTTGCCATTTATGTGCTTTTAGTCTTCAGTATTCATCCATTTAGTTGTGTGTCTCTTTTTTGGCCACATAATTTCTTTAATCTAGCATAAGCTTCGTTTAGCGCTTTACGTGAATGCTAAAAGAAAAATTCTTCGTTTATAACAAAATTTAGAAAAACCCCCCCCCGTGAATATTCAAGATTTGGAGGAAAATCTTGGTCTTTTATTCATAGAAGAGTTGCGGTTTTGATCATTTTCACTGTCTGGGAACTCGCGGTATAAGATAGAAATCGAAAAAGAAAATGAAACGCGAAACGCGAAACGAAAGTGATTCGTTCAATTTAAAAGAACTTTTTGTGTATTTTGTGAAACGGCTTGAAAAATTTAATGGAGGAAGAACAAGTTAAAAGCGTGATAGTTAGACCTAAACAATTTCTCATCTATTTTCGTTACAAAACATCAAAGATTTTATGTTCACGACCTGTAAAATTTTAGTTTTCTTGATCACTGCTTTTTAGAAAGGAGTGAAAACGATAAATTAATTAGGTCCACAAGATGCTATACGTTACTCCTTGTTGTCATATAAAGGTTTATTTGTCACAAAAGAGTTTATGAGAGAGACAGTTCCGTCAAAAGATGCGCTCATCTGAAGCCGAAGAAGAAAATCGTATTTGCCTTAAATGAATCTTGGATTCCTCCCGTCATCAGAGCACAATATTTTAAGGGAATAAATCCTTTTGGATCAGCTTTATGTCTAAAGAACTACGCACGGGGACAAATTTTTGTGAGTCATGATCGTCTTGCCGCAAACACATGCGAATTGTAATCCAATCTTGGCCAGGCGTAGTCAATATAAATGATTTGGATGTCGTTGAGGAGGAAATATTTTCCTTGCACTATTCTACAAAGCTTGAGTCTTGCATTTGTGTGTTTCGTTGAACATAAATTGAGGTAAGCGCAGGGGATTGTTACAGATTGACATCGCTGAATGGAGAGGCATCTTTAAATGGCTATCAATATGACAGCGGTTTTAGTCTATTGACCTTAGGCTCATTATATAATTTCGAAGAATATATTCGTGCGATTACTTCTACTTTTGAAGATGACGCAGCTCGCGTTTGCGGAAGAGCGACAAAATCTCAGAATAAAATTTCTTCTCACGAAATTATACAAATCAACCGTCACTCAAATTCATCCCATTTCGAAAAGAAAAGGATTCGTAAGGGACGTATGGAGAGGACATAATGCATTATAATTCCAATCAGGGAATTTGAACCAAAATGTTTTTTTCGCTTTACATTTTGACGACGAATTTAGGCGATTAGATGCCAAGTTGGCTGTGGGGCAAGTAATAGAAGGATAAAAATGACAGTTTCTAGTGCTGTGCCACATCACTCAATAAGTAGAATAGACAGCAAGCAGCAAAAGCCGTCCGGGTGAACCAAAGAACTAACCTCACGAGAGCAACTGTAAATCAATTTCACGAATTGTCGCGAAATTTTGTCCCATTTCTTTTGAAGGCTGCTACTATCACTGTGTCAGATATAAGACTTATTGAGTAATGTGTTACTACGTCATATTTTTCATTTCTTATATTCTAGCCTTTAATGACACGATAAACGTACTTCTAGAATTTCTTTTATAATTCGTTTGAAAGACGTTGTGTCGGGAGCCTATAGGTAAATAGGAACCTAATACCTTCAGTTTTTGTATGTTTTTACAGCGTTTTGGTTTCCGTGCGAATATTTGTGACGAGTTTAGAGCTCACAGTTTACGAAATCGTGCGATGCTCAAAAAAAGATGCTCTTTTTATCAATCTTATCATTCAATCGGAAAGGAATGAATTGAATGGTTGTGCTGAAAGACTTATTGGAAGTCTTGACGGGGCTATTAAGTTCTTTTTATATACTCCAAACTTTGCTTTTCTGGAACATCACTACTTGGTAATAGGTGGTACTTGGTAAATGTAGTGTTTGAAAGGTTCAAAAATTCTATACTTAGCAGTCTTTGCGTTTCTTCAAAGAGCAAAGGATATATTCTTCCTTTCTTCTTCATAACAATGTAATTCAACCTTACGACAAGTGATTTGTTTGTATACCTGTCGTTTGTTGTGCTTATGCCTTGAGGCTTTTGAATATAGCTAATGATGAATCAGTCCTCGTGTATGTCTTACTCTATACTACTCTTACAATTCATTTAGTTAGATTTCGATTTATGTCACGATCGTTTCTTTCAATTTTCTGCAGTAAGCAATTTGCTGTTTTATCACTGCATACACGTACTCTTTTCAAAGGACTATCTATCGTCTTTAGATTTTCTTGTTGTGAGCGTAATGTACCATTTAAAGAGAATATACGCTAGGTCAATACATATGTGAAGGCGTAGAAAATTGTGCTACAATGACATATTCGAGTTCCAAGCTATTTGATTATAGGATACTGTGGATGTTGTCAATGACGGTAAGTTCTACTTATGTGAAACGCAGGAGTTTGGTGTGTAAACATGTTAAGCAATGAATGTGTGTATAGTGCTCTCGACAATATCTAAACATTGAGCCTCTACTTTATGATATCAGGGTAAGTACGAGGTAGAACAAAGTTTTTTTCGTTGGAGAAATTGGAGTTTCGACCAAATTGGGAAAAGGTTTTACTAACTAACATTTTCTAAATCTATTGTAGACTTTCACTACTAGCCCCGACTAACTTCTACAACATCTGTATAGGTCGATGTAAAGTTAGTGTAAATAATCAAATTATATGTATTTGTGAAAATTGATCCAAACTTTGGTTTTAATTCGATGATTTTCTTCACGAATTCGTAAAGAAGCTGCAAGTTGTCTCTACTGTTTACGGTTATGTTGAAAGTAGATGTTTTTGGATATCGGTTTTTAAATCGCGATCGCTTGCTCAAAATGGCTCCACCACCACAGGCCACTCTTACGTAAGCGTAATGGCAATGTTCATTTCCATGCTAGAAGCTGACGGCAAACTTTGCTTTAGAGCTGGAAAAACCTGTGCTTGTTTAATATCCTAAACCAATAATTTACAAATGTGAATGCCCCATAGATATGGTCAAGTTATAATGTACTAAACCTCAGCTACGTGCGTACACATGCTTGCATATGCGCCACGAATGTATACCCATGTGGTAAAGTTCTCTCCTTTGAACGATATACGATATTCGTTTTTATTTCTTCTCTTTCATCTTAATTTATAGCCAACGTCGTACACTTGTGCGATTAAATAGCCTCAAAGACTATTACCGAAAAAAATTTTGTGTACACAAGCCATGGTATGGCTATGAAAAATGTTGTGAAGAAAAAAAGAAGAAAATTAAAGCGATACCTATTGGAGTTGAACGTAAAATGTCGTTAGCACAGAATGTACGCTTGAGAGGCAGTTTGCTTGAATTTAAAGCATCCGTAAAATACGTGAGCTAAGATTTTTTGAATGCCTTCCTGCGCTTCTTTTTCCTTCCATAAAAATGAAGCCATTAAAGATTTCTTAGGTTGATTTGATATTTCACGGGTTGCTATTATGTTGCATTTTCAACGAACTTGAGCACTTGAGTACATCTGCTAGTTGTCGTAAATTTGCTAGATATGTTCATATTCTGTCTATTCAAAATGTTGTTTTGTCGTGGTTTTACTCTTACTTTGCCCCATACGTACATGCATGTTTGTGTAAGCTGCTTGCTAACCGTTACTTAAGGTCTTAATACCGGTACTGAGTTTTTTGCACAATTTTATGGCTATTAGTTGTTTTAAAAGATTTTCCGGCCAATCAGTATCGGTTATATTATACTTAAAAGTTTTTTCCACAGTTTCGATAAAAGCAAACGCTTTCCTATTATAAACTTAAGTAGATTTCATTAAGAAATTAACAGTAAGAAGGATAAAGAGAGAGAGAAGGAATAGGAGCCAGAGAGCATGTAAACAACGTTTAGAGTTAACGGCAACCATCTCAGAAGTAGGCCAATGTGCAGTTGAGGTTGTGGGGGAAATTAAACTGAGTTTTACTATCCGCTTAATGTTTATTTATATAATTAGGTAAAGAGGAGCAGGGATTTCAAGAAAATTTCGACAAATTGGTTTCATAATATTATTAGTATATAATACGATATTATACTGTAGTGCACATAAAACTTTTACGTATCTAAAATTAGAAAATAAGTGGAAAGGATTCATGAAAATATTAAATGCTAATCGAATTCTATTAATTAATGAATTTTTTCGTTGCACTTTACTGAGCAAAGTTACGTTAACAATAATTCAATTTTATTAAAAGTGAATATAGAAGTGCATCGTTTTTTCGTCTATTCTTTTTTATATTCTTTCATATTTTAGAGAGCAAGAAAGGAAGCAGTGTGGCTCGTTTGAATGACAGTGAAAATATCAACTGCAATTGTTGTTTCGTGGTTTTCCGCAGACAGAATATGACGTTTTTTACGTCTTCTCTATTTATGGCTAAGTTCTCCCCTTAGACTATCAATGGGTTTGGAGTTTTGTCTAATGTTCAATGGCAACAGCAGTTGAATATTTGTGGATTTTATGAAGCACCTGGTTAATTGCCACGACCTTATAACAAAAAAAAAAGAAAACGAGAAGAAGAAGAAGAAAGTCACAAGGTCTTATATTTTAGTTAAGTCTCTTATATTTAGTTTGCTCATTATTTCCAGCTAAATAGCACCGAAATGAGTTCATAAAGTAGATCAAGTCGTAAGTTGCTCTCAAAGCTGGTAGACGTGCAAAGATTGTTAGAATTCCTACATTCAGATACAAACTATTGCGCCGCGAATTTTTTGAAAGATGCGCTGTATCTTGGTGACTCGCGCTCGTAGCAAAAATCGCTTTACAGCGAAAATGTCTCTGAAGAGAAATATTTCGAAATTGTCTGAGAAGAAAACTCTTTCGTCAGTTATAAAGTTAGAGACGCCACTTGGGAATTGGTGCGATCACTAGAAGTCGAAAGAGAACTCAATATGTCTTCATCGGAATCATTTACGGGATGCCATGCTTCTTTAATGGAACGATATCAATATAAAGGTTATACGCTTCTTTGCGGCTTTAATGCATTTGTGCCCTTTCGAAATGAAAAGATTTGAAGTGTAGTTTTCTTTTTTCGTTGCACGTTACATACGTCATTTAACCTGAGATATTTCACATGCCCCCCCGTGCCTTAATGATGCCAGACAACTTTCCAGAGATCTTATTAGGAAACTATGTAAGTTTCCATTAACATATTAAAAGGAATGAGAATTTCATGTAAAAGTTCTATAGCGTGTATAAAATCCCTTGAAAAATGTCCAATTCACTTGCTCTGAAAAGTTTATATATTCGTTGTCTCTGTGAAGAATACAATGGGAAAGGCATCTGTTGGTATTTTACAGCAGCCTTTGGCGCACACGCAACAATATTTTATTTTAAAAAATGTACAAATGGTGCCATTGCAGATCCATGCTATTTGTGAAGAGTTTTTTAAGGACGGAAAGTTGCTCCATACAAGAAAATTTATTTGCACGATTTTGTGATTTGGCAGATAGTTAGAGAACTACACTGTCATGTACAGCGGCAAACTAGGCAAAGCTAGGAACTTACTTTCCTTCCTTTATTAGCTTAAGAAACTTCGGGTTTGCTTTTTGATTGAAAATATTTACTCTACAGTTAATCTTAGGCGCAGAATTACGCGTGCACATACTGTGCTATTGAGATCACCTTTTTTACTCCCTGCAGAAACGTTCTCAGCGAAAACTAACCTAAGGTTTCTTGAACAAAATCGCTAAAAATAAGGAACTCTTATCATTCTAAGAAGCTTTCCAGACCACAGCCGAAAATTAGGTGTTTCGGCTGTGATGCCCTGAACGCATCGCTTAACTTGTCTTTCCTATGTTCAGCTTTACCCAGCTTATAAATAACTTAGACATAACACCGTCATTGACTGTAGGAAATTTATAGTCGAAATGGGAGACTATTTTAAGTCTTCACACGTCTTACGAAAATGAATGAATAAATAAATATTTTAAATATTTCTCAACCACAATGACTTACCGCAGAAGAAGTCGCTATTTATCCCTGGGAAGTAAATATTACCAAACGGCTCAATACTTCAGACAAATCTTTATATCTTTGTTCGTCTTTTGATTATCTCTTATCTCTAGCAGGTGGTTGAAGAAAAAGTCCTATAACATGCACCTGTAAGCACGTCTGGTGTTACCGAGAACCTCAACCTCAACGAATACTTAAAACCAACAAAAAAAATTTTCTTGGTCTACGAGTACTGCATAATTTCCCTCAGTAAGATTAATTTAATTCAAGACTTCAAGCCAAGACTTCAGCTAAACGGTAAACCCTATCTGCAAAAGTGTTAACAAAAATTGCAAAACTCGAAAAGTTTGCGAAGTAAACCAGAAAAATCTTCACAATTTCCAGCTCACGCTCAAGCATGGTATGATGTGCATTTGATGGGATTAGTAAAGGGTTGTGCATTACCCAGAGCAAACTAGTATGTGTACTGTTGACGGTTAGAGCGATTAGTTCGACTACAGAGCTTTCCCTAGTAAGAGTCACAATTTTGAGAGCGCTTTTGCTGCAATTTCCAATCTTTTAAGAAACGAAGGTAGAAAATTGAACTTTGGTCTGGTTATTCTTGCTTCGTTTCAAAAATTCTGCGGCAGTTTTGACATGCTTGTTAAGGCTGAAATGTAATTCTGGAAGCTGGCTTTTATCAGTTTTCCCAGGTTCGATTAAGCTGTACAGACAGACATCCAATCAAAAAGTTTTTTCCTATTTGTGGGCCTACCAGTAAATCGTGCGATAGCTTTTTAGCAACTGACCTCTATCTTCGTGTCAGGTTTTCAATTTTGAGTGTTTCGGGAATTATTCAGTTTTCCGACTGCTTGTATGCACGTGTACGCGTACATGTAAAGTATATATGTCCGAATCCTATAGGTAAGGCTGTTTCCGTTTGTCACAAAGTGACCAAACTCTTTCTTCCGTTTTCGCAAGATGAAGTACTTCAAAATGTGTGCAGTCGAAATTCAACTAAATACGATTCCTTTTTAAATTTTCAATAAAAATAAAGTGTTTTGTTGATAGTTTTTTTTTTTTTTTTGTTCAAACCACAGAATCTTTTCACTCATTTTAACATACAATCTAAACTGAGTAAGTTTTGCATGAGTTTTGCTTTAATTTTTTTGGTTAAACTTTTACTTAAGTTGAAGATAATTCTGGGTAAGTATTTGTTTGTGTACTTAAACCAAAAAATGGCAACATAAACATAACAAATATTTGATATAGATTTTCGTTGAGCATACACACGCACACAAGTTTGGTTTCAATTTCTCTCTCACGAAACTTTTTCAATGTAGGGATGTGTGTGCATTTAAGTGTGAACACTAGGTATGTAAAGCAAGTGTTTTAACAGAAAGCGTTATGTATACAATTTATAAAGTTGAATGTGCTTGCTTTAGTTTACATTGTATACACATTTATACATCGATGCTTATACGGTTTTATATATTTGACAGATACTAATAAGATGCCTGTCTGTATGGAATGCATCAAAGTACAAATTTCAATGAATATGCACGAGTTTAATATGTGGCAGAGATATGCTTTTGTGAAATTATGTTTGTTTCCTATATAAACATCACAATGTTTGCACAGAACACATAGCTAAGTTTTTCATTATGCCTGACGGATTTCATATAACGTTCAGTAAAGCGTACCGAGGTAAATTAAATCTCTTCTTCTCCAAATAATTTACTGAAATTCTTCAACTAACTATAAGTTTACTGGTCTTGTTAACTGCATAAAGGTTTTGTTATTCCATCTATTAAAGTATAATTTGATAAGTTAATTCCAATAATGTGGTTGCTTCGCTAAAGAAATTTCTTCCTCTTGCAACCGGCAAAATGATCTCCAACGTAAGATTAGCTTTCAATTAACGAGCTCACAATAGAAGCAACTCATAATGGCTCCCGAATGAATATGGCATAGCATACTTTCTATTTTATGCAAAATATTGTTAGCTAACGAGGTCGCCTTCAAGGTAAACGAGCAACAGACGCTGCATTGTAGTATCGAAAAGTGAAACGTTGCTCCACGCCGTTGACTAGCTGCGGTCTGCATCCATTTCGTTTTTTACAATGTGTGTAGAGAATTATTACATGTTTTCCTAAACATAGCCAAAGAATACAAAGAATAATTGGAGCTTCGCATTTCGTGTCATCCTTTTGTTTGGTTACCCACTTTTACAAATTATTCCGAATTTGGTTGCTGAACTGATTACTGCAAATTTATAGATTCTTTAAATCGACCTGAAAATGAGAAAATCGAAAGTTTTTTGCTTAGTACGAATCCAACTACAATTACTGCTACAGTTACTATTGTGCCTTGTACTGGTACAGTTAGTATCTACCTTGAAATAAAGCAGGAGACCTTTTGAGGATGTTTTAAGATCTACTCAATTTTTTACGTTCATTACCACATTAAGGCCAGTCATCAACGTTATGCAACGCTTAATTCTCAAAGAAAATTTGATGAAAGCATAATTTTGATTACTACATAGAATGCGAGGTGTTATCTCGCACTTAAAGTTGCTGTTGACAAGATTTCGAACAATGATGACTTTGAATGGTCATATAAAATGTCTATATATGACGCAACAGATGAGTGTTCTTGGCTACTTCAACCCTCAATATCTCATTTCGTATAAACAGCATTTTTGCAATTTGAAAAAAGTCGCTTTTTAAGCTGGAAATGGTTTCGCGTATTAAGTTCACATTAAAAAGTTTTAAAGTTGAACGAGATTTTTAGTTAATGTGTACTTTTATCCATTCATTAAGAATTTCTATTGACTTAAAAGGCAGGCTGTTTAGGAAGGCAAGAGGCGTCTAAATCTTCCTTTGAAGACCTACGGTTGATATCTTGCTCAAGAGTATTGCTCAAGTATTTTATGATTATATATAAAACCAATTTTTTTTCCTTACCATGGCAGACAAGCGCAATCTGTAGTAGTACTCCACACTGCCCAACATTCCTGATCAAATACAAAATATTTCGTAGTCCAATTTAACCAAAATTGTTTTTGTTCCGTAAAGAGCTTATTACTCTTCATATATTTTACCTCAAAAATACTCAAATGTAGACTTTGTTGCGATATAAAGATGTACGTTTCATCAGAACCGTTGTAGGGAATAGGGTTCCAAAACCTTGACCCAGTTAATTTTCTTGTCAAATTACTGTTAGGAACAAATTTTTTCCATGCAATATAAAAAAGTTTTACTTACCGTAGATAGGTACCGTAAGTTATTTGGGAGAGAGTTCAAAGCAATGGCCTAGTTGATCCGAATTCGCCCGATTAGCCGGATAGGTAAGAACGTCGACTACGAAGCTAGTTTTCACGGGTACAAATCTCAAGTGCGGTGGAGTTTTCTCTGGTCGTAGCTGCAGCGAGCGCTCAGTTAGTAAAGGCACAACACTTATCGATTAGGCACACATCCTGCTGCGGCCACCACTGCCTATCTCTCTGTTTTTCCTCTCTTCTGGCTGACAGTCACCGTCACGTGTCATAAGAACAGTGGGAGTCTCTGAGTGGGTGATCATATAAAAAAAATAAAAAGTTGCTTACGCCAATACTTGTACTCACTTTCAAACAACGACTTCTTGAAAATAGGGCGTACTAGTCGCAAAAGTAGTCCGATTTAATTCCTCTTTAATAGATGTTGAACCAATAACATCAACTATAGATGCATATTTTTATGGTTTCTCTCTTAAACGTTGCCATTCTTTGATGCTTTGTTGTTGATGTATTCATATACAAACGCAATCATGACATTCAATACACTTCAATGCGCAACCTTTGCTAATACATTTGAACTGAAAACATAATTCGATACTTATCCTCGAGCATTTTTCTACTTACTTAAGGAAGAAAATGTAATGTTTCCTCAGGAAAACTTTTCAATTGAAAATATGGTTGAATGTAGGTAGAAGAAACCATACGAGGACTTGAAGGAAGGTATGAAATATTGCTGTAAAATTTTATGTAGATTTCTTTCATCTCGCGCTTCCCCACCCTCCTTCATCATACTTGGCTTTTTCTTTCATTTTTAAAGAAATAGTACTTTGGAAAATTCGTACAATTTGCTTAAAGCATTATTCGCAAAAATATGAAAAACGTTGAAAATCGAATCCAGTGTATATGTGTACACGTTTTTCTTCTCTAAATTTTCAAGGCTTGAAGGCTTAATACATTTTAAGAGAAAAGAATTTCTATTTATGCTTCAGTTTATATTGCATTTTAATTTCATTTATAATACAATAGAGAAGAAACGAAAGAAGAAAATTCTTTATTTCATTTACATTATTGTTCTTTGCATTATTTTTGTAGCGGCATGAGTAAGTGGCCTTATGTTGAATGCATAACATGATCGTAATAATGGAATAGCGAAAGAAAGGAAAAGCTTTCCAAGTAACAATTTTTAATAATTTAATGCTTCTCGATGTTCAGTAATTTTTGCCCTTCAGCTAAGAAGAGCCATGCTTGACCATGTTTTCGCAAAATAAGTTGTTTTTTATCGTTCACTTTTTTTGTTGACTTCTCTACTTCATTATGAAAATTTATTTTTAATTTTTGTGCCAACAACCGGCCGCTAAGGCAAGCAAACTGGCCATAGTAACCATAGATAGTAAAAGAAAAAATAATATTTATAGCAATGTTTTGCGTCTGCTTTATGTTTTATGTTTTACAAGGAACTCTTCAGACTTAGGACGGAAAAGTTTCACTGTAGTAAGAATTTTGTCTTGTATCCGCCTTAATAGATAACAGATTTTAATATATAATGCGTTTAGTGCGCTTATTTAAATATCATTTTTTCTGAGCTCTCAGCTCTCAGCTATCCGCTTGACCAGGTTGTCAAATGTCCTTTCAGCCCAAAAGGTACACAAGTTGTCAGTGCCTCAGAGCATAAGAGCAGAAGTTGTCAGTGCCTCAGAGCATAAGTGACATTTCCAATCGCCTTTGTTTTTAAGACCGTATCGTTATAATTGGCACAACAATAGATTAAGCATTGATTTTTCAATGCTTACGAAGCTATAAAACTCTCACTTCTGAACCCATCGACTGCATAAAATAAACTCCGCTAAACGAACTCAAATTATTTGGATTGGACTGCTTTTAGGACTGCCTCATATTTTAAAGAATTAGACTAAAAAAAAAAATTTTTTTTGTATTAGCATTGAAAGTGTCCTGATCTTTAATAGTCTACCTCTACATTAGTGTATCCTTTACAGATGCAAGTTCTAATGCATGAAAATATATTATTTATCTTTGCATTGTCCATACGTTGACACACGTTTTTGTTCCAAAGTATGACATATATTTGCAATTTTAATCAACTGAGGTGAGTTTGGTCAGAAGATAAAACTGACTGGGTAAGAATAGTAAAGAAGCAAAAAAGGTCATTTCGTAACCTTTATGGAACTTTTTTTTTGATCAATACAAACGAAGTAGCCCTTGTAACATCATAATGGCGCAAATATTCAATTATTCCGCTCTAGTTGTGAAAACTCATCCAGTCCAACATAATTTTCTTAGAAATTTTGAATTTTGCAAGAAATATGATGGGACTTTAATTTTATGGTATGAAAAAGTTACTTAAAAACTTGCGTAAGCTCTACTTTTTCTATCAAATGCAAGTCATATTTTCGGACATAAAGAGTAACAAACAATTGCGAATTATAAATTGTGTTAACCCAGATGTTTGTGGTACGAAATCTGGATAGGAATGTTGTAAATTTTGTGAGTGCTTGCGCAAAGTATCAGATAGGCACGGGTTTTACGGAGTATGGGTTTTTTGAAGGGACCTTCAAATTCTGCGACTACATTTCAGGTTTCTTTTCTTTTTCATTCTCTTTAATAGCCCGTAATAGTGTTAATAAGAGAAAGAATACAACAGACAGACGGCTGTTCGAAAGTTTTAAAAGCGGAATCACACTCTATACTTTTTTTAAGGGAATCTAAGGCATATTCACGGTGTAAGATGAACAACTTTTCTTTTTTTAATCTTCGCCTGGCTTTCAGGCAAGCAATGAATAAATTTGAAAAAGGCGAGCTTACGTATCTAAGCGGATTAATTGCTTAATCAAGGTTGGGGTTATATTTACTGTCTGTAACTGGCTGGTATGAATCGATAAAAGTTTTGATTTCGATCCCATGGCCATTAATCAGCCAATTATTTTTTTGGAAGCAACAACAGTATTTGGAAATATCACTTTGATTTATTTCTTGTGTAAGCCCTCGTCAGGTATTATGAGCAACTCCCAGGCAGTGGAATTTTATTCAAAATATTTTTTGTCTCGATAACAAAACGAACAATTATTATTATTTCTTACAACGTTTAAGAAAATAACTTTTAGTAAATTACTGAATGCAATGTACAATGAAGTAATAGGCCCTCGATAATGATATTCATGTTATAGAAAACAATTTGCATAAAAGCGCATATGAAAATTTCTCATATTGTTTTTATACTTTCAAGCTCTCTTTGAATGGCCAAACGTATTCAGACCCCGTCAATATTAGAAAATGGAAAAAAAATGAAATCATAATAAATGACTACCAGCCATTTACGAATATGAAAATCAAGAATGAAAAATTGAAAAAATAAAAGTGAATGCAAAAAGTCTGGAAGGGGGAACGATAAAAAAGAAGGGAAACAAGACATACTTATCTGCACGTACATGCACAAAATACAAGGCGTCCCGTCTTAAATGATGTACGGTGTGGTGGTGTGACGGTCATTGGTATGCAAAGGTTATTCTCTGTACGTATACAGCAATACAATAAAATTTGCAAACATTGCAAAGTTAACTTGGCAAAGGCAACGGAGTGAAAAAAAAAACAAAAATTACAAAAGTGAAAAAGTTAAGCGTTGAAGAAAAATGAGCTTATGTATGGCTTTGATCGAATCGTTTGACGTCCAACATCTGTATGAAGTTATTGTTAGAAATTTAACGGATCTAGATCTTTGCGCAGTTATTGAGAATTTTATTTTACCTTCTTTATAGGGACACGAAGGTTGAAAAATATTTTCTCAAACATAGGATGTCTTTGGTTACACAAACGCTATGGCA